>JBBPPE010000087.1:0-28716 GCA_038091835.1 Leccinum ochraceum
CCAGAAATCCTCCGTCTCGGCGAGAGAGGTACCGACAAGTTTCGAAAGGTAGAAGAGTTGTTTCGTTCGGGCCAATCTCAGCCATAGTCCAGATAACTTGGATGGATCGAATCGGACGACACATTTTGAGCATAATCGTACGGAGGACAAGGCAAACCAGTGAGCCTCCCGGTCCAATCCAAACCATCTCCGAGTCTTTGCAATGAACGACGCCCAACTGATGACAAGTAGCGCTCGGCCTTCTCCCAATGAAAGAGAGTGGTGGAATTGATGAAACGGTCGATAACAACGAGCGATGAGGAGACCAGTGAAGCGGTCGGTGATGATGGGTAGTGACGATAGCACAACGCCTTCTCAATCATACTTCAGCTGGCAACAAACTTCGGCTGAACAGTAGACGCTGCCTTCTCAAACGTACTTCGGCAGCGCTGAGACAAAAAGAGTGGGACCGATAGAACGGTCGATGACGAGTGGGCGATGAGAACGCTGTTAAACGGTCGTTCCGATGGGTGGTAACGATAGCGAGCGCAATGCCTTCTCAGTTGTACTTCGGCGAGCGACTAAGCTCTGCATCGCTCGAATAATCGTCTAGACCGTGATATAATGATGGCATCGGCGACCATGAATGGTGTTGCATTTCCTTCCGCCTTGAATTAGAGCTGATAACGGGGCAGATTACAGAGACGTACTTGTTTAGGATGCTAAGAATATGGGAACGGATAGCAATCGATTCGGGCCTGTACCCACGCATGAATCGACAACAAGAGCAAGGCCGTTTCGCGACATACCTCCTAAACGGATGATTAAACGCATTGTTCTTGATGGGCTTCAACTTTAGAGCTCCAGCATCGTTGGATATGCAAATAGTGGGAATATAGACAGGGATACGGGGGACGTGAGTCGGTGCTCTCTGGCCTACATGACAGCACACAACGTTCCCTTCTTGATCAACGTGTTCAGAGCACCGACGACTCCCTTGTCACCCGTGGACATACCGTCGACTTCCGCTTCCTCATCGTCCTGCTGAGTATCTGCGTCTGAACCGTTATATTCAATGAGGTCGTCATCATTGGACACTTCGGCGAGCGAAATTCCATCGCCGGACCCTTATCCGTTTGACTCGGCGCTGGCTTCTTCCTCTCCTAGTATACTCGACTTTTCGGCTTCGTCGAGGTCAAATGGTAATTGATCATCATCGATGTCCTCATCTTCTCAAAGCTTCGTCTCCATTCTCACGCAGCAACATAGCTTGTATAGCCTGACGCTTTGGATGAAGCCAGGAAACGCGACGAGTTCAGACGTTTGTACCTTCCATGCGGCATCCTCTTCTGCCTGGCTAGAGGCTTCGTCGTCTACACCGTAGTATCGTCACCGTCTTCGTCGCCTCCAGAGTCCTTCAATTCTTTCTCGCAAAGTATCTGTGGAAGAAGACCTCGGGTCAAGTGAGACAAACTTACGTATAAAGCAAACGGGGGTCGTACCTCGACAATATGCGCATCCTCTCTCATTTCCTCGACTGTTCGTATACAAGAACCCGAACAAACAAGATCAAAGGGCGCGAGCGCCATGCAGCCCGCTGGTGCGGCCGACGGCGTTACCGTGAAGCGTTTCAAAGGCGAGGTCAGCAGCGCGGCGCTTCCAAACGAAGAGAAATTCTAGAAAACAGCAGAGCGTGTCCAGCGTGAGGTCCGGGCTAGAGGGTACGGGTTGGGAGGCGAGGAGCTGGCGCGTATGAAAAGAAACACTGGGGTGATAGTGATGAAGAAGCGGCAGGACATTGAGCTCGATGGCGTGAACTCCTCGAGCTTCGCACGTAGATACGCGCTCGTCGTCTTGCCAATGCCCGGAGGCCCAGATATGAGGACGGCGCGAAAGATGTTCATGCAGTTCTTGCCAGGCTTCTTGAAGTCCGACATTGAGCTCGACGGCCTGTGTCACGCGCGGGAGGGCGCAAGGGGCAGGCATAGGTATAGGATAGAGGTAAGGATTGGGCCCAGGATGTGAGACGGACATGCGAAAGAGGAAAAACTCACGAGTCGTGCAGCCATTGTCGTAGCTTCTCCAGAATCTCCATCTGACCCTTGTTCCAGCAAATCTCCTTGAACGTCTGAGGCGCATAACGTTCATCCACAGCTGCGACGCCGGATCCGGTCTTGCGCGGACGATATAACTGTTGCGTCAGACGCAAAGAGAGACGGGACAACACTGCCGAAAACATACCTCCCGCCGACCCCAGATGTCGCCTAATCACATCTGCATCCTATTCTTCCAAGTCTTGTTTTCGCGCTGTGCACCCCACCCACCCCCGACCCACCAGGTTCCACTCAGGTCCAATGAGCGCGAGGAACCTGTCCTCGTTCAGCATCTTCGGTCCGTGCTTCCAGAGTTTTGCCGCAATCATTGGGGCCCGTCACGACGTTCCTGCGATTAAAAACCAGAACTTCTGGAACTGCTTGCTATCATTCGACAACTTGGACACACTTTGACAGAATATAGGCGTAGGCGCTTTAAATATGAAAGACAAAGAAATAACGTCAGCATAAGCGGCCAAAAATCATACCATCTAAAATGTTCGCCTAACTGCTCGCCGATCAAATTCTGCCGAGTCCGAGCCCTGTTCTGCCAGTCCTTGATTACTTATCCTGTGACGCAACACGACGGAGCCCGGAACCATACCTTTTGACAGCCTAAATTCGGACGCGAGCAGTTCAGAATTTCGGTTAATTCTTAGCAGTCCCGGCGCGACCTTCATCGATTCGTCGAAGGACTACTCATATGCAGTCTCAGCAATGATTGCAGTTGCCAAATATATAATGCATTTCAAGTCGTCTTAAGGATATGTAACGGCGGCAGTAGGTACTAGTGAGCTCATACCTCGGACTTCAAGCTTTATTTGCCAGCCTGAGCGATGTCAGCACACATATCACAAGAGAGCGAGCGCGGAATCGGTCTGTCGACCGCCACTGTATCTTGAGTAAGATGATGTACCAGTCATTTCAGCACCGATCGCTCTCATACTTGGCGACACTCCCGAGCTACGAGAAAACATAACACAAAAAGGTGACTATATTTCTCTGTCGACCAGGTCTCCAATCCTCACCTCTATATCATTCCACAGATCATGCAGCACCAATTATAAACCGCGGCAAGCGCGGCCGTGACGAGGACCCTGACGAGGAGAGCCGGGCATTAAAGTTTGCACGTGGCGACCAAGAGGGTGATGCATCTCATGAAAGCCGGCCATCAGTCCCCAGTGACTTGCATGCCGTTGTCTCTCAGCTTGCGGCAGAAATCCGTGGATTCAAAGGACAGATGGTGTCTCTGTTGGGAGATGTCGCAATGAGTTCAGATGTCATATTCTCTCGCAATATTGCAAAGGATCATACTTGCCGACATTGCCGCACTGTCAGCTTGAAAGAGCTGGAGTCGGTGGATGAATGGCGCTATGAGTTAGATTCTTGAAGAGGAATCGCGAATTCCTTGCCCTCGTCTGGGCTGAAAATTGGATATGTAATGTTGTCGTGACAGTTAAATTATAATTCTTTTTGAATCGCCTACCATGATACAGTGAGGGCCACAGATAAAGCGGGCTCTATTTGAGAGAAAAGTGGAAGATCAATTGATGCAACGTATGCACCTACTTTGCGTGGACTCGGAATTAACGACATCGAGCGGACTCGTAGTAGGTAGTAAGAACCTACCAGCGAGGGTAGAAAGTGAGGCAGCCTGGGTGCCGGCGGGGGAGAGACAAGTTACTGCCCCAGTTCGGAGATAGGCACAGTGAACCGTGGTTGTGGGGTGTAGTGTATGGAAAATAAAGACATTGAAAGGATAATATCCGTGGACGACCGTCGGCGCATGCCGCATACAGCGACATCGGCTGCCATGTAGGTACATATCCGAGTCAGTTGACCCCGCTTACAAGGTAATGTGGTTGGGTGAGGGGGTGGGCAGCCGAAGGAGGAGAGGCGTCGCTCCCGGTCTGGAGATTAGGACCGCATGTAAGACCTGTAGTCAGAGCAGTGCACGCAGGGGGAACGGGGGCAATTTCACGCTTGCAGGAGCTCTCGTCGGTCCAGGGAGCTGCCGCTCGGTTTATTCAGGCTGCTTCCAACTGCAGTACCACAGGCAATGCTCTGAAGGAGTAGGTGAATCGGAAGCACATACACTGAACATGGAAAGGACAACCAGACCTCCGGAAGGAATTTGGCGTACTATATGGGTAGGTGTTGAACTTGAACTTCTTGCTGGTAGTAGCATCGCTCGAACGGATCAACGACGCCAGCTTCTCGACGTTTGTATCTTCATCTCTCGGAAGCATGAGAACGGTAAGGCGTGTCTGAAAAGAGTCAGAAATACAACACGTGAACGAGATAATTTTCACTCACCAAGTCGGAGCAGCCACGCACGATGGCTTCCATTTCACGTCACGTTGTCAGACCCCCACGTCTTCTCGATCTTGAACATCGCCAGCATGCACACCACATAACATAGCGACACAATTGCGACATGCCGCCTTGGGCAATGGTACGCCACGTTAGAGAAGGCGCGAGCGTCGACGGACGCGCACCAGATTCCACACCCGAACCTGAACGTTGAACACCCACGGAACGTCGTCGTCGTTCAATGTAGCCAGGACTGCCCGTCGGGTCTGGAAACAGTGAGTGACCGTTGTTTATTGCTGGTAGTTGGTATCATGTTAGTCAGACGCCTTATGGATGAGGTGATCCTTACCAGTAGCCTTTTCTTCTTTAGTGTCTTTGTCCCGCTGGACTAAGACTTCGTCTTCTGAGCTATCCCGATGCATTCCAACGATCTGTGCTACTCCCAAAGCTGAGCTTACAAACACCTAATTCATCTGTCGGGCGACTCTGCACTGTCGGTTGCTGTGCAGGAGCAGCACGAGTGAGGCCGATAAGCACAAGCACTGCTAGGAGAAGACACAGTTGCGCAAAGCCAAGTCGCTTTTCGAGTTCAATCTGCGCTGTTAAGTAACACGTAGCTTGTAAGAACGCAGGATTCACCTCGTCTGAGAGATAGTTAACGCGAGAAAGTATCTCGCCATGTTGGAGTTCCAAAGTTTCCCACCCATGGACAGTACATTGATACATCTGTGCCTGCATTCGACTCTGCATCAATTGCAGTGATGTGTTAACTTTGTGATCGAATGCCAAATTCGGAGTGCTCACCACGCTCCTAAGCCTCCCGACCTCCTCATTGAGCTTTCTCAACACCTCACGGACGCCAGCGGTTTGCTCCTCCACATACCATGCATACAATGTGTGATTCGCTTCAAGGTAGTCAATGGATTCATAATCGTTCGATAAATGGACTCCCCGGACCGCTGTGAAGGTGGTTGAGCATGGGTGGGAGTTTGCTAAACCAGTGGAGGTGCCGGAGGATATCTCGGCTGCGAAGAAAGGGTAGAAGACGGGTGTATCTCGGGATCATACGAATGGGCGTGAGGATGTTCAGTCGTCGGTCGTGAAGGTGAAACGATGGAGGAGGGAGATGACATTGTTGATAGCGACGAGATGGCCTCTGTTATTGAGTGCACCCTTGTGGATTGCACAGCTAACGTCTGCTGCTCTTCGTCTCCATTGCTCGACATCGATGCTCCCTCTCCAGCTGGGCCACGGAAACGTTTGCGGCGTCATTGGTTGACACGTTGGGAGTTGTGACATTGCTTGCTGTGGAGCATTCTGTGATGGACGCTGTGTGGTAGAATCCTTTGGTCGTGCACGGCTCTCGGCTTTGCCACGTGTCCCACTTCCACTCAGTGTGAGTCCGTAAACCCGAAGCAGGAGATGGGACAATAGTACTCGTGTCCGTAGTGAGAATGAAAGTCAACCCGGATATAAGTACCTGTATAAATCACGCAACGACGTCGGGGGATGGAATGGCTGTCGGTATCCGAGTCGTTAGACCAAAATTCATTCACGAAACTGTATGATAGGCTCACCTGGACGCCTTTGATGTCCTTTGCACGATAAGCCCCAGCGGGTCTTTGTTCCCCGCGTATATGTATATACAAAGCAGACGATTGCGACGATCAAGTTCATGTTCTCATAAGGGAACAGAAAAATAATCCATCCAACACGGAAATGAATAGGTTATGATGTAACTCCCGGCCGCACCCAGTTGGCACAAGCCTTGTGCTGCAATGACTGCAGTGATGAGACGACCACGACTTCGAATGGGAGAAAACTCGGACATTATGGAGGATAGTCGCCTCCACATCCGATCCCCATCTAGTACGTTCAGAGAATGAATAATAAATCGCCAAAGGATGGGAACAAAGGTCATATCGGCCGATGCCTCTTTGACATCGGATGCTTCGAGGCGAGTGGCAGACAAGTCACCCTCGGACAAATATCAATGGGCGTCTCAAATTGACATCTGCGAGTGATGAACAACTAGGAAGAGAAAAGGAAAGGAGGAAACGGTACCGTTTTTATTGGTTTCCAATTGCTTATATGCGTTCAGCACCTCAGTGAGGTCACGGGAAATGACCCTGCCGCGTTTAGTGAGATTGTCGAGCTCAGTTGGATCAGAGGGAAAAACTGGGAAACTTGACCATGTGTGGTCACCGACACCGCGGCAACTTGATGATGACGTAAAAATGGAGCATGAAATTTTTCAACAATAGTCAGCACGTGATTCAGGGGAACTAGTACTTATCTAGGCACCGGCTCTCATGTCCGAAACTGGAGAAGGCTCGACCTGACGACCTGTCATGGGATCAAGATCGTCGACCGTCAATTGTGTATGAGAATCTGCACAAGCATGGAGTCCCAAAAGTCACAAAACGGTTATTTGTTATTTGTCATGAGGCATCTCCTACATACCGTAACTTGAATGGCAGCGGCGCTCGTGCGCCGAATCCCCGACTCCTAGGTCGAGACTGGATGTGAAGAACTTCGGGTTACGGAACACGGGTCAACGCGGGCGGCACGGAGAGAATGAGAACACGCACGGAGTCACCAAAGGAGAGTACCCTGCCATCTTTGATGTTGAGATTCACGTGCGCATTGGCCACCTCGATACCGCCAATGACTTGGCGGGCGTAGATGTAGGTGACCTCGGTGGCATGGTCGGTGTAGGAGTCGGGACGGATGACGTAGGTCCGTCGAGCGCTGAAGTCGTCGTGGTGACTCAGAAAGTCGAGTGCGACGGCATAGGGACCCTTTGAAACGTCGAGGGTAGCAGAAGGATGATCGTCGACGGACTTGAAGTGTGCGTGGGTAAGGTCAGGACCGAATCCGAGAGTCTTTCTACGAGCGGGAGAGAGCGGGGGAGGGACGGAGTGAGCGATTGAGTGTGCTGCGAGGCCAAGCACGGCGAGAGTGACGGTGGTCAGACTGCGCATGTTTATGAGACACCTGGCAAGTTGGGATATATAGATATAGTGAGCACCGGAACCTACTTTCTCGTCCGTCAGCTGGCTTTTACATAATTTGCACTGCAGAAACCTCTACCGCCGCATTCCGAACAGCTGGGCATGAGACTACGGAATCCGTCAAGACGAGAGACACGACAAAGGGGCAGAAGATCCTCACCGACATGCCCATCATATCGCCGATTTCGCTGCTGTTCGACCGACTGGTGAATGTCTCTGCGTGGCGAGCTTCGTGGGAGTTATCACAACGCAACGGCATTCATGAGGCTCTGTTTGTCTTGACTGCACGCGCAGCATGCATAGTTGCCTGCTTCTTTCATGAGCTAGTTTCCTCCGCCTTGACCCATGCCGCCAGAGATGAAGCTGTATCGACTCCATGTTTCGAAGCGAGTGTGTCTAGCGAACGAGTCAATTAAATTCATGGATACAACCGTCACCAACGCACTATCTTCGTAAGCTGGAGATGCTGTGCTGGAAACCATCGGGCAAGTGGACTTGGATATCGATATCTTCGGCCATTTGACGAGTAACATCGAAGGATAAGCTATCAAGAGCAGTACGTTTAAGTTGGCATACCGTAACTTGAAAATGGTAAAAACTCAGGCTTGTCACGGCGGCGACGGCGTTCAATTTGGCGGGCGCACAAAGGACGTGCTGGGTGCAAGAGTTTGAGGTAAATCCTCTGAATCAAAAGGACGTCGAGAAATTCCTCCACATACCGTACAGAGCGTGAATTTTCCGATGCGGGCATATAGGTGACTGTGATGAAGTGGTGGCTCAGGCTCGTGCTGTTGAGTTAGTAGCGGTCACGGTAGGGGTGCACGAGGGAAGCGAATGAAACAGCTGAACGGAAAGCATCCGAGTCGGCACGGGAAGTCGTAGGCAGGGCCTGGTGGAAAGGCTTTTGAAGGAGAGAGTCACATAGTATGTCCACAAGTTGTCACTCGCAAGGGACCGTGATTCCAGTGTGACGGTATGCTTTTCAGCCACGTCTTTCTCAGGCTTGACCGTAGAATAGATGTCCTCTTCTGTGAACCCTCCCTTGTGGACGACGATGTGGTTATGCTTTTGAAGTACGTTGAATCCATGGTCAAGATCTGCGGCGAGCAGAGACCTGCCCGTGTTCAAGTACGTCGAGGAGATGGTCTGTGTCACACCATCGATCGACGGGAGATGATGATAGGCAGATGCGCACTGGGTGAGGGCAGGGACAAGTAAGGGTAAGTGTGCGCGTGGATTCCAGTGGCTACAGTCGACACGCTATCAGGTGGAGGGGGGTTACTCACGAGTCACGACGATCAGGTCAAAACTCGGATCCTGCAGCGTGGATGGTGAGTTTCGAGGGAAAATGTTGGATTGCGATAGACCTTCAACGAACTTCAAACAAGTCTCAGTCATCTTCGCCTGGGCCGGCACGCCGTCGCGTCGCACGGTTTCGATGCCTTTGGCATCAAAGACAGGCTCGACTTCGTCGGGAGTTTCATATTTGAACCCGACGTATCGCTTCTTCGCCATGAGCAGGCATGGCAAGTACACCTTAGCACGTCGGTGAGTCTCGTTGTGCACGGTTCATGTCATCCTGTGTCGTCGTTCTTACCTTTTCAAACTTGAGCTTGCCAGTGATAGGCGGTGGGTTCATGGCCGTTATCGCATCAGCAATCTCGTATCCAATCTTGAACGCCTGTTCCTTTGTCTTTCCCTTCAGATAGAAGAAAACCGAGTCCGTATCCCCATATACGACCCTCCCTCCCCATTTCTCCGTCGTGTCGATGACTACGATGGCCTAGCTCCCAACAAGCGAGCGATGTGGGTAGCAATGATACGAACTTGAAGTATCACATACCTTTTCGAGCGTCTCCCGACCGCTCTGTACGATACTGTCTGCAATCTCTACTGCAGGCATCCGCCCCGAATAGGTTGCACTCGTATAGCCGTACGTGACATTGGCGATATACTTGAGCCCGAGCTGCCGAGCGTCTAGTATGCGGCTCAGTGCCTGTTGATCCAACAATGATGAGATGACCGAGGAAGATTCCAGAGTACGGCACCTTATCGCTCTTGACGTTCTTCATGGCTTGTTTTACCATCACGCACGTGTCCAGTAGTTCAGTCAACATCCGGCCCAACAGACCCTGCCGTACGATAGGCTTCACATACATCATCCCGTTCGGTGCGACTTGTGGTGTAGCGGTGAGTGAACGTTCATGAACACACGAGTTATAAACCCAACGAACTCGTAATGTAATCTTGAAGCTTCTCCAAAAGACCAGGCGGGAGATCTAGATCCGTCACGCCAAACTTGTTTCGTCCCTGGAACTCGGTGACGCGACCCAGACACGTTGAGTAGCAATAATTGTACGCAATCATGATCGACGGATACAGAGATTGAAAATCCAGGACGAGAAGAGGTCCGTTATAGAACGCGGAGAGAGGTTCCATGATGAGAGGCATGCATTCTGCGGCGTTTTGTTTGCCGACCTGGGATCCCAACATTCATCATTGTTCTTGGCCAGATGATTCCATGACGAATACGTACATCTTGTTTGCTCGGCGAAAAGAGAACAAAACTCTCCGGCTTCGCGATACGAAACATGAAAGACTCTACTTTAAATTGTGATCCGCGGCTGATGACAGAGTAGAAATCGACTCCAAAGACGCGCGCAAATTCACTGTCCTCGAACACGTCAGCCAATCTAGCAAGACGTCATCGACCCACAACTTACGCAGTTTTTGTGATGGTCTCTGCTTCCTCAAGAATCTCGAGTGTCATCGCAGTGCGGTCGCGTAAAAATTGCAGCACTCGGGCAGTATGGACAGGACTTTCGCTGTTATACCATGCAGTCAACGTGAATGGCGTATAGCGAGGAACCCTACGTACGGTTGAAGTCAGTCACGACGATTTCAGCATGCTCAAACTACGAACCTTTTGCGTAATGAATGGAAAACCACATTCTCAAAAGAATAACTGCTCAGGGTTTGCTCGCTGCGCATAATTCTCCAGACGTTGAGTACATGTCTGCCAGTGACATTGAATGTAGTGGTTGTTCTGACACCCCATTCGTCGGTGCCGACACCCCGCGACAAGGTGGTCGGCGCGCGCCCAATTAGTTCGGAAACATCAAGTCCTGCAAGCGTCAGTGTGGTATCTGTCAGGTGGAAAGCGACGTATCATACCGTATTGAGATCCACGTGAACTGAGGTAACCCCAGGACGCAGCTTGTACTTCCCAGCCCACGAGGATGTCCGGATTAGCATCAACGATGATATCAATGATTCGGTTGATCGGCTCGAGTTCGTCTTGAACTGCTTCAAGGGAGTAGTCACGCAAACGGCGAGGGTCCAGCTGAGGACTTTGAACCACGAGAACCCCCTGATCGAGCAGTCCGGAATGCGGGTTATCAT
This sequence comes from Leccinum ochraceum, assembly GCA_038091835.1. NCBI lineage: Eukaryota > Fungi > Basidiomycota > Agaricomycetes > Boletales > Boletaceae > Leccinum > Leccinum ochraceum. The sequence continues at coordinate 10,802 of JBBPPE010000087.1, forward strand.
CACCTAGTGCATAGAAGATGGCGACGATACCATCCTGGTTCGCATCGGGCATGCGATTCACTCGAGAGGGTGCTATGCAACAGTTACAATATAGCGTCGAGACGATTTTGGGGATAAGGCATACCGAAAACTTCCAGAGAGAACAAGGTCATGTGCTGACCTTCGCGAGTGTTCAACTCGGAACGTTTTGCCGGTAGGGACCGCCATCCGAAGACATTTGTTGGCGTTCGCCCTGATATCTAGTGTAGCAAGTGAATTTGAGCGCTGAGGGCCATGTGAGGATTAATACCAACCTGTGAGTTATATTTGGTAGATTTGCTTGGCTGTAACGGGTTTTCCTCCAACCACTTCTTGACTTGTCGGACACTCGGAGGAGTGCTGGCGTACTCCCATCCATTACATGGGACGGCAAGCCTCCTGGCCTTGGAAGAACAGGAGATATGGGTTTCGCTCCCCTGCCATTCTTCAAGAGCATCCAGCCCTTCACCCCCCTTGAGACGATAGACAAGACCAGCATACTCTCTGGGGCCATCCGGGACATCAGCTTTCTTGGAATAGAATGGATTGCGACATTCCTGTCTCGGTAGCCCGAGTTGTTCCAAGGTACTCAGCAGCTCCAATGCAGAAGGTGGTCGAGGAGCATACACGAAGGTTCGACCCTTTGATGACCAAGATGAAGACTGCGATCTACCAGGTTGAGAATTGTACGACGCCCTAGGCAGGGACAACAGCACCGCCGAGTGATTGAATTGTGTGTTTTCGATTAGCTCTTGTTCAAAGGTACTTTAAACATTGGGAACAAACGTAACTTCGTTATAGAATAAGGCTTACGGTAGGAAATCCGGTTCTTCGTGGTTCGAACCTGGAGTGGTGGGAACTTGATCAGTAAGCGGTGTTCCTACGCTTCGAAGTGAAAGAGGTGTCATTGTCACACTTCGATTTGACTATGCGGCACTGACCGATGGGCCAAAGAACGGAAGTGGAGTATGTGCCGTTTGTAAGGGTATTCACAGACGGTTGTTGAGCGCCTGCAGTGCTACGGAGGGTGTCGATGGTCACGGTCAAATTGATATCAGCGTAGAAAATTTACTTTGGTGTCATGGTCATGCAGACCAGCATCGGGATGACATACTCGTCAAATCACGCAATCACAGTTTCGACTACTAGGGGGTTACTCACGACGATCAGGTCAAAACTCATGCTCTCGAGCCCGCCGTCGGGTATAGTTGCGCAGATCGCCCTCATTTCCCCAGGGAGACCATTCCAGTGATCAGAGACGATCTTGTTATAGGTCGAACCCTAGTTGATGTCACGGTCGACGCCGAGGATCGAATTGGGGTCCTATGCCGCTAACACACGGGAGACTAAACCTATCGAACGGGAGTCAGTGACGGGCCCACTCTGGAGTAATAGATAAACTGGGCGCAGGCCCCGGGTCGATTGTTAGAGCATGATTTTACAAATCTCGTACTACTCATACACCCGTCTTCGAAGCGCACACTACGTATCCGATCTGTAGTACATTCAAACGTTATTGACATTCAGCATCCAACTGCCACCTGCGACCTGGGTTTGACCGTTGTAAACGTGATTCGGAGTGACTTGCGATTCTTGGTGACCCTCAAGTTGGAGAGCGCCGTGAGGGAAGAAAGCAGGCTGTGTTTGCCAGTGTGGTTGCAGTGATGTTAATTCCTCTAAGGACGGAATAAAGAAGTCGAAGACTGTGCCGCAGCCCGTGTGGGGCAGCTTTGCTCTGTTACAGGTGTAAGGACGGGTATGATGATGGCAGGTGGACAAGGTTGTGACTCACAACCCTTGCTGATGAAGATTGAATAGCATGTTCTCGAATCCACGACGGACAACGTCACCGGGCGCTCTTTCCAACACCTGTCTCATACCGCCGAGAATCTTTGCTTCCATTTCGGCGTAATGCTTGACGCTGTAGCGAAGGTGCGCGCTTTGAGACGATTCTTTTGTCGTCGTCGTTTTCGCGCCGTGTGCTGTACGGCGGAGTGCACAGGCTAACTAACGGCGGCCACGATTCAGCTATATACGGTCAATCGACTCGGAGGTGGACTCACCGCAGTTGCAGAACACGCAAGGAGACGAGTGGGAGTCGTGGCCCACTTCGGTTTATTCAAATCGAGGCGTTTGAGCGGCGAAGCGGAGTTGTGGTACCAGAAGGTTTTGTGAAAATCATGGAGAATCGGGTTCGCGAATAGTATATTTCCCTTGAAAGAAGGTGAAAGAGAAACAATGTTTGACTCGAACGAACGTACTTGTGTGACATTGCCGTTGGGGTTGTGCAGGTAGTACATGTTCCAGTTATGTTCATCGAGCATTTGTTCGCACAATTCACGCGCGGCGTGGGTTACCGCCACCGGGTCCTCACTTGGGGCGAGACCTTGGGACTTTACTGTCTCCTCCAGACGGTACCTGCTTGCAAAGGGCATCCCCGCCGACCACATCTTGGTCCGGAAATTTTGCTTTTCCCCTACGAGCTAGTACGGGATATAGGGTTCAGCACTGAAACGCATGCAGTCTGAATTATAGGTCGCTGACCAAAGTTCGCATATTCTTGTTCCAGGGGGTGGCTGAAATTCGAGTAGTTTATTTGATTATTAGTAATTCCTACCAGGATAAAGATGACGACAAACCTGGGAGGTCTTCGTTTTCGGCACACGCCTGACTGAGGCATTCCGTTGCTTTCATATCGATGGTACTGTTATCCCACCCGAGTTCCGGCTCAAGGATGATAGCTTCTAAGATGAGATCAAACGAGCGTTCTAAGTTGACCTTGTGGTTTTCTGCAAGTTTTGACTTGCGAACGTCCTCCGGGGGATTAGCAACAACCACAGCCGATGAAACCGATGTCAGGGATCTGTCGCTGGTAGCATTGGAGCTCGGGAGAGCCTGAGCGCTCAAGTGCACATGGAGGGGTCCTTGCACTTGAGTACTGGAACTTGTATGCTCGACTGCTGGAAATCCATAGAATGCGTCACCGGACATGTTCATGGTATCGGTGGCAGCGGTAGGAGCCGCGACGACGAACATGCCCCCAGGGTGGGGGTCTCTGGACTCCGAGTCGTGCGGCTGGCCATTCAAGTTGTCAGAGATTCGGCTCTGCGACTAGAGGATGCACATCCTCCCAAGCAACGAGGTAGACTACTCTTACCTGTCCGAGCCTGTGACCGCTGCAAGCCTGGGTCTGACTGGGATTGGATCGGATATAATCTGACATGCGCGGGTGCTAGCGGTGAGATCAAAAGTAAGTAAGGGTGGAGATTCGGAATCGTTGGAACTTATAGCGAGCAGAATATTAATGGCAAATACGCGCACTAGGCATATAGGAGTACGCACCGTGAATCTAGATTATCGGATACAAGTCTACTTACTGGGCATCGCTGACCCGCCTTGTTGTCACTGGGACCGATCCACTGGGCTCAGGTCGAATCCAGCATGAGGGAAAATTCGATCTGAAAAGTGTAAGTGATTAGAACAACGTGGCAATTGAATGGGGTAACGTACCATGTTGTCTTCGAGAAACGTCATGACCGACGTAAAACAGGTGCAATCTGAGTCACACTGAAATAATATTCGGTACCAGCAATACCCGTCAGCCTGACGCGGCACTACAGTGGCTTCTTTGTCAGTATTGATCGCGAGTGTGCCGTGAGTGTGCCTTGAATTTGAATCTAAGAACCTGGAAGCCGCCAAGTGTATAGCCCGCATCTCGTCACTGACATGATGCAGCACGGGCGGCCCAGTTATTGGCAGTTCCAGAAGATGTTGGCAGTGTAAAATGTGCTGGAAGATTCTGGCAGACATGCACTATAGTCGGGCGCAAAGTTTGTCAGTGCGAGTAATCGTTATCTGCATGCTCTAGGTCCTCTAGGGGTGTGACTCACTGATCTATAACTGTAACAGGCTGGACGCAGGATACGGAAGCTCATGATCGAGTATTCCCACTGTCACAGACGCTTCTTCCTGGTGGCGGCATGGCACCTGCCCGGGTACTAGCATGCAAGTGTAACATAGGACTCGGAGGGAGTCGGAGAGACCCATCCTATTCGGCGTACAACTGACAGTAGTTAAATGATCAGTGATCACAAGTATAAATGGAAATACTTATAGTTCAGTTGTCGATAACCAGCCTGCTTGTTTGAACTTGAACTTGAAGGTACAAGTAGTTCCGAGTCACATCATCCGAGTCACACGCGCGACCGTGACGGTGGCGGGACGGTCACACGCCGTGGAGTCGCACGAGGAAGTCGTCTTCGTCACGTCGTGGTGGCACTCGACTCTCGAGGGGAAAACGAGGGGATAGATAACCTGCTCAATGGACAGTCATACTGCATCACTAACCTCCTCTGACCTAGGAGCGTTAATGATGCCTCACTGACAATCCGTTCAAGTTCGGGGCTGGCGACAAGCTGCCCGGCGGAGGGACTCGGAATAGAATCACTAGCATGCACACTAGCACCAGAAGCCGAGACTTCAAGCTTCAACTTGAACAGTGGACTGTGCAATTTAGTGGGCCAACTTGAACGTTGTTCTCAGAGTTCGAGTCGATAGTACTAACAATGGAATATTATAGTTTGATTCATTCGAGGCTACGATTTCGACAGCTCAAGCTGTTTGTTGCCAATGTACTGCTATGGACACAACTTGAAGGTCTATACTATGTACAATATCCGAGTCGCATCGTATCAAACGCCTCGAGCTATAGAAGTTCTGAGGAACTTGAACGCACAGATCTGGTTGACACTACCAATTACATTTCGGCAAGAAAAGAGCCAGTACAATTATACGCTGGGGGGATGATTGAATTCATACACACTATGTGAGATTTGTAATTCATAACGAGGGAGTAAGTATGTTGTCGTGATCATTGACACTACATTCAGAACCCCGGTAACTTGAGCCGGACTCTGACTCGTCACAAGCAAAGCCAGCGCAAGAGGAGGCATCAAAGAGACCCGACCATTTCCCACATTGTTCGATGCTTGCTGTACCCCCGCTGGCATACAACCGTTTGCGGATGTGGCCAATCTGACGCTCGACCTCATCGAGGGATACCTGACTCTCTTCTAGCTCATCCGCCACAAGGGATCGCATCATATCCAGCTCTCGCAGACGGATACGGTGGTATTGAATCTTTGTGTTGTGTGCATCTCGACTTGTTCGAGCGATCCGAAGCATTTGCGTATTCATATATTCCTTCACTTCACGGGTTCGCTCCCCGTCCAGCTTATGATAGAAGTGAATTCAAGTAGAGGGGAACTCAAATAGTTCGGAACACCTACAGATGCCTTCAATTTTTTTTGTTTCCTGGCTCCTCCGGAAACTCTGGAAAAAGTTGACCCCCGTTTTCTGCTGACAGCAGCGATGGACTCTGGATTGTATGAATCGTAGGGAACAGCGTATGGAGCGATAAGAGCCCTAGCATGAGATGATGTGGACGCAGAGGTATGTGCGGACATGGTGGAAGCTGGGATATCCGAGTCCGTGCTATGACCCGCCTCACTCGATATGTACCTGTGGTCATATAGTATGTTCAAGTGCTGAGAATCACAGCATTGCCGCACATTATACCGAATTCAGACGTTCAACAACCCCGGGCCCGTGGAATTCAAGTGAGAGTGGCGACTTGGCAGTGACTTACATTTTCCAGCGAAACAGAATCCGCCGGACAAACCTCGAGGAGGAAGTCTCGACACTGCACGGAAACGTATACTATTCTATGCGAACTGGAACCGTCTGCTCAAGCTTTGAATAATGTCCTCAGGGAGCGAATTCTTTTGACCGGGACAATTGGACATGTACATTACTGCTAATACTTACATTATCTGTATTTCTGCCAGATTTACCCGATTCTGCTCGGTTCTGCTCGATTCTGCCCGATTCTGCTCAACTCTGCTCGACTCTGCTCGATTCTGCCCGATTTTGCTCAACTCTGCCGATTCTGCTTGATTCTGCTCGATCTGCCCCCTTTCTTTACTAACGAATTAATATACAGCGGGCACCCCTGAGGCCTGAGGCCTGGACCCTGGCAAAAACTCGCAAATGCATTGGTGCCAATCGACCTACTCGATGGTGTCGTAGCGGCGCACGTTTGCGCCAGTCCCCGAATCCGCACTACAACCATGGTGACATGTATTCAACCCGTCGTTTCAATGCCATTCGTGCACACGACTGTGTGGTTATAACACAAATGTAATTTGCAGAAAACTTTGTCGTGATTACATCGCTTCAATATATTTGTGAAAAATTCTTCATTCCTTAAACGACCCACAGATTTGATCAGGTGGTGACTCATTCTGACTTCCTTTGTTTTGCCAATTTAAACGACCAGTATATGGGAATGGATGGTATGAGGAGTTGGGTGGAGATGGGTGGAGATCAAGCGATCAATAGAGCGTGCCTAGGACACGCCAGAAACCGAGTTCGACGGCGCCCCCAGCCAGATCGGCGTGTACGCCATCGCCCATCACTGCGATCCCCGAGTCCCAGCAGTGTTGGAGTGGAGGCAATCAAAGATCGTGGAAATCCCGTTCGAGATCCCGCAGCACGGTCTCTGTGAACCTTCGCGTGGCGTCTTCGAGCGCGAGTACGAATGAGCTTGGGCCAAGGATAGGCCTGGTTGGACACACCTTCCTGTCCGGACTCATCCTCACCGTTGTCGTTGCGACTAGCATGCACGCACACCCTCTCCACAACTCGTCGTGTCGTCGCCTAGTATGGTCTCCGTGAGTACCGCGCGCGACTTGTCACGCCACACTCCAAAGTGGTTCACGTCACCGGCGAGGCCCTTGAAGCGGGGAGTTTGGCTCGCGGCACTAGTCAATTGCTAAGACAAAATGTTATAAAAACGTGACTTACGTTGGCGGTCGCCAGGCTGTTTGGAATCACGGGGGCACACTGCCACGTTGAAGCAGTTCAACGGCCTGTGTATGGTATTTTCGGGCGCTCTTTTTCTAATACCGTAATACTTGATACTGTAGCGAAGGTGCGCGTTCTGTGACGATTCTTTTGTCGTCGATTTCGCGCCGTGTGCTACACGGCGGAGTGCACAAGCTAACGGACGGCGGCCACGATTCAGCTATATACGGTCAGTCGACTCGGAGGTGGACCTCGCCGCAGTTGCAGAACACGCAAGGAGACGAGTGGGAGTCGGGGCCCACTTCGGTTTATTCAAATCGAGGCATTTGAGCGACGAAGCCGAGCCCTGGTACCAGAAGGTTTTGTGAAAATCATGGAGAATCGGGTTCGCGAATAGTATACTTCCCTTGAAAGAAGGTGAGGAAGAAACAATGTTTGATTCGAACGAACGTACTTGTGTGACATTGCCTTTAGGGGTTGTGCAGGTAGTACGTGGTTCCAATTATGTTCATCGAGCATTTATTCGCACAGTTGACGCGCGGCGTTGGCTACCGCCGGGTCCTCAAGGGCGAGACCTCGGGACCTTGATTTCTCGAACAGACCGTACCTGCTTACAAAGGGCATCGCCGCCGTCCACATCTTGGTCCGGGAGACGCACCTTGGTGTACGGATGAAAGAGAGATGAGATGATGAAAGGAAAGAAAGACGAAGGACGTACTCGATCAACCTCTCTCTAAACGTTTCAAGCAATACTGACTACCCTCTACGCGCGATTATCTCATCGGCAACGCCTGCATGCGTTGACAAATTCTGCGGAGCTGCTGGGCTTTCCAGAGGAGCTGAAAGGGTTTTGTGTCTTCTTAGGCTGCTCCTTGAGCTACTTATGCTTCTTGAAGACGAATCCACGAGAGTTTTGGTTGCGAGAGCGGCATACTTTCTCTTCTTTGCACCAGAGCCCACGGAGTGTGTTGTCCGGTGATTAGGCAAGATGCTCCTTCTCGATCGATGGCGGCGAAGGTGGATGGTGATGTGGCAGCTGCAATTGTGGGCGAGAGGAAGATGGATGCATCGCTGTCGTCGACGATGGTCAGATTGGATGTTCTGAGATACTACCGTGAAAGAGCGGAGAGAAATGGATAGTAACACGCGTGACACGTGTCACAGGGCACGTTCACGCTCGCTTAATGTGGAAGTGCGAGAGCGCCTATAACACCTCCGTCGTCGCTTGACCCGTAAACGTGGTTCCCAGAATTTTACGCATCATCATTGCGAGAGGTTACGGACTCGGATGGATGGCACTGCGAGGTGGGAATCCGTGCATGAGTCAACGAGGTGGCGCAACTTACGTGCTAGTTGAGGAGCGTTTTTTCGCACGCACCTTTGTCAGCCCCTCCGACTCGACCACAGCCTCAGTGAGTTATCACGCAACCTGCTTGGGTCCCACCCACCCTCGCAGCTCTCGCGGCCGGGATCATGCCTCAAGCTTTTTCCCATACCATTCCTGATCATACCATTTCGTAGTCACACTTCTCTATGACCACATCACTACATGATCACTCGTATGCAACCTTTCTTGGATCGCAACCCGAGCGATCGATATTCACGGATGGGAGGCTTCTCTCGCTAAGCTCGCAATGGTGCTTGCCTCGGAATAAATTGAGCAATGAGACTCGGCACGTAAAAGGGAGTAAAAATTATGGCCTCCTCGAGCCATCGAAATGTATTTATTGACGTCCGTAATGTCGCCCGATTGCTCGAAACGATGAAGTAGTGAGATCTCGAGGATAGCAATTTCGAGTAAGACTCGAGAATTCGAGAATCAAAATGGACTTGTTTACGTCCGCAAGACCATTGTCGATGTTGGAATGGACATCGGAAGTGAGACATATTACCTTTTTACGCTGGACATGCTGTATCAATATTCGCAGCTAAAACGTACGCCATATTGAGGTTCCAAGGTCCAACCGATAGGGCTTGTTGGTACGATTATTAGGACTAGGTCGTGCCGCCTCTTTCAAAACGGATTAGTCAATGTCCGAGATATCAGGTGGCATGATTATTCAATTGGGAGGCGGCAACTGAAACTGACTTGTCGATGTGTCTATGAAGTCACCTGGCTGGGTAACCGACTCGATCAGTCGCTGAGGCAGTTTGTGGCATCGGAAATTAGATATAACACCTTTTCGAATGTCGAGATGCACTTACCGGTATTGAATGACTCGCCAAGGTACTTGAATCAACCGAACGATGAAAGCCACAGGTGCCTCAGCCAACTTTCAAGATGGCCGTTGGGGATAAGATTTCCTCAAGCACTGCAATTGACTTGTTTGTGTCTAGAGGTCTCAAAGGGACGAAGCAGTGAACCTGTTTAATTGAGTTGGTTAGGAAAGTTAGTAATGTCGACCGCCGAGGACCCGACTCGGGGAGTCTGACACGTCTTGAGCTCCTCCAAGTACGCCTAGTATTGTTGCTTGTTCTCCACCTTCTCCTTGACAGCCTGAATATACGGACGGGGGTCGCGTAGTCGCTCACCCATCAGGCAGCGGTGACGAGATCGCGAACAAAGCAATGGTTCACGCCACGTTGCACCTCGAAGAGGTCCTCTGCGCAGCGGCAGCCTGGATGGGAGTGCCATATTGTGGGATCTCAACAGAGGTCTATACGTCCGATCAATTTGGCATGTTGGCGGAGATACTCCGATCGCTGATGCAGCCGTTCATGTAGTCGCGATCAACGAATCCACGGTGCGTACACATTTGAAACGCAATCGGCCCGCCCGTCTCACCATCATGATGGTGATCCAGGGTTACATCGCAACGTGTTCGACCCATGCTCTGTGGTTACACACCATCAACGGACGGCCGATCGCGAGGTTGGATCTTGTAGGGTCGCCTCGTGTGACGTCTATCGCCTTTCACGAGCGGGATTACGCTCATCTGGGCATCCTCGCGGTGGGCCTGGAAGAAAGCGACATAGCGGTTGGTGAAGGCTTTAACAAGTTGTGAACGAGAAGCGCACTCTGTGGGGAGATCGGTGTAGCGGGGACCCGAAGGGTGTCAGCGCAGGAGCAGGGGTCTGGCAGGAGTCGCGGGGTCCGTACGGGAGAGGGTTGTATCTGTCTTTGTCTGAAAGTAAGAGGACGAGCGTCCGTCAGTTCTCGTTTCATAGCGAGGACAACGCGACGCAGGGTTGAAGGAAGGGATACGCATGATCAACTCAAAGCAGCAGTAAAAATGGCAGAGACTCGAACACCTGAGAAATTCCGGCTCTGTCCCTTGTGACAGTGACTCACGGATACGAAGTATGATCATTACAACAATTCATCCTGGATAAAAGAATATTTGATAGCTTCTCTCTGAAAATGACCTTTGCGTTCGGGTTTGCAACAATTGCAATGCTGAGATGGATGTCTTCAGGAGCACCCGTGCTCTCGTGCAACTTTACATCATATGCAAGGATGATACGCGTCATCATAGTTTTCAGCTCGTTCACAGCGAACTTGCAGAAACGTCCGGGGCTAACGTTTCAGGGAATTGATTCAGAACATTCACAAGAGAGAATATCAATGGACGTACCACGCATGCTTGCCGTGTCCAAATGACAAATACTCGGTCAACGTCCAGGTAAATTGGTATTTCAATCCCATATCATATTCCTCTGATCTGACATGTTCAGAAAACCAGAACGGCTCGAATACTTTTGAGTTCTCGTAGAGATTCCCATTGTAGTGCAGGGATGCTGCGGCTGTGGCAACCATCGGTCCTTTCAGTATATAGAAGTGCCATTGGAAAACGTGGTCTTTCAAGGCTTTGCGTGAAACCGATACTAATGAGTTGGGCGATTAGGATAGTCTGCGCGCATAAGCGAATATGAACCGAGCTCCCGAAACTTATGCCTCCCGTGCGGTGGCACTGCCTGAAGAAGCTGTCGATTTTTCGCATTTTTCCCAGTGCAACTTTGGACCAACCGTCCGTTTCACCAATACCCTTAACCTCTTCACGATTGGATATGCTGAGGATTGGCTGCGAGGTGGAAGGGTATCTGAGTGAAAAACTAGGCGAACTTATGTTAGTCTGGATTGACGCCGTCTAAGACTTGGATATAGCCGCACATTGGAAGGTGACTAGACCACAGTCAAAGAGTTCAGTGTGTGTTCAATTGAGTGTATGAATGAATGTACTGACGAACTGCTGTCCTGTACTTCCCGTCTTTCGATGTGTGTGTTGGCGTTGCTTCTTCGGGTTATACGACAAGAACGCGAGTTTGCATGCGTCGTAGGAGAACAAGAGTTCGGAAAGGCATTGCATGAGAAAGCAACAGTGGGCGTAGCGCTCTTGCTTGCTCGGGGTGTCGGGATGGCCGACGTGGCCTGTCCTGCTCGACAGGCACTTGAACGGGTTGCTTATTTATTTGCGACAGAGAATCTGCAGGACCATCTGGAGGTTTATAGAACTCGCCTATGAGGAAGTGAGACACGGATTCCAATACTTCGTTTGACGGTGCGCGAGGGACATCCGTCGGCGAATCAACTTACATGTCCATCTGCGTCAAACTTTCTTGACCACAGAGTCCTCCGTGTCGTCGGGCTTCAGATCGATGTGTTGAATCGCAGAGTAGGGTTTCTGCAGCTGGCAGATCGACTGAACGACTTCGATGAAAGATTCAGAGTTGCGCAACATGACAGTTGCGAACGAAGACATCGACAATTCTTGTACGAGGTTGAGCAAGGAAACGCTTGACTTCCTGGCGTATCGTACCCTGCAATGTGTGCAGGTCCTCTGCAACGTGTCGGAGAATGATAGTTATATAGGAGTGACTGCCGGCACCCCCATGGACCTTTAGGTGCTTGAATACGAGAGATATTCCGTCTCGTTTGACAAACTTTGACGCAATATCATGATCACGAGTAAGGACCACCAGAAGGCGCAAAGTTGCTAGGAACTCGTCACGAGGCAAGCTGGACAACCCAAGTAAACGGTCGCAGAAATCGAAGATAATCAATCGAGCGTCGGGGTACGGTGGACCCAGCTTGAGGTCTTGTGGAACGGGCTGATCACGGATGCTGAGCAACGCCCCCGTGACAAGTAAATGCAAGGCGAGCCATTTTGGCGTGCAATGATCAGGTTCCATCGTAAACGAGTTCGAGAGGAGCAACGCCAGAAGGAAATCTATGAGGTTGCGGCCGATGCTTGGTTCAAGCGTGGGGCATTCCGACGGCACGAGCATCTGGTCGCCAAAGGTTCTTCTTGAACGTCCAATGCCCCAGGCGAGTATTCATTGATGTCATCAATCAAGGAGCGAATGGGCAACTCCTGTAGGTCTGAAGACGGGCGCAAGAAAGCCTTGTGAACCTCGAATATCGATGATGGATGGTCATCAACAAGCAACAACGCCTGTCGGGTCAAGCCTGCTTTCAACGGCTCGCGGATAACGTTCAGTTCTTGACGCAACGCCTCCAAGCGCTTTCCATCTTCGGAAGAATCAGGTGCGGCGGGGCCTCAGGAACAGATGACGCCACCTCCTCCGAGTCCATGTCTTCGTCGTGAATAGTAGAGTCTTCCGCATCTTCGCTTGTGGGTTCAGCGGGGTTGTTCTGGACCTCCACTGGCTCCGTCATGTTCTAGGTCAGGCTCTGGTTCCAGATCTGGGGGAAGCGGGAATGGGTTTGAAAGAAGTAGATCCGTAGCTGCAGTGATGTTGTTGTGGTACGTGCCAAAGCACGCTCGGCTGCAGAGCGAGGGAAACCCATGTCGGTTAGTTGACGGATACGGTTCTCGTCGGGCCCAGCAGTGCGCATATGCAAGCCGGCAACGATCCCAACGGCAGAACGTGTACCAGTGCTGCCTTCCGCTGAAGGTTCGCCCTTGTGTCATTTATTTTCTGCAGCAGTAACTTCAAGGACAAGTTGTACAACGGATTTGACCAGCGTTAACGGCGCAGAACGGAGCCACAACGATTCCCATATTCTTTGAAGGAGTGGGACACATGCAAGACAAAGTCGGACGAGGAAGTGGTGAGGCTCGAAACAGTCGGCATCTGTATCCTGTTTGCCCCGGGACACAAGCAAAATAGTCGGCCCGGACTCAAATATGGCTTTGGAGGACAAAGGAGGTGAAGGGCAACTTTCAACCCGCCCTGTGCATGTACCTCTCCAGGCCCCTGGCGCGTTGGAAAGAAAGAAACAGGACCGTGTGCAATGTATTTTGCGTGGTACGTTCTAACAGATCCATTACAGCCGATCCTGCAGACAGTCCACTGAAGTTACTCACCGTCCACTAACAACACGGTCATCAAACCGAGCATGACGCTATAGTAATCAAGGCAATATAGTTTCTCAGCCAATATCATCAGTCAATGACTGAACTTCTCACCTGTAATCTCCGTCTTGAAGTGATTAATCATAATGCTCGCAATCACATCAGAGGCGCTCAGGATCTGCTTCTTTTGCACAGGATCAGGATTTCTTCTGGCGCAGAACAATTTGACGATTGCTGTCAAAATAAGGTTAGAAGATACCAAACAATTGTCAAGTAGCGAGCACAAACATTGGAAGAAGGGTGCTGCGCTCGGCAGGCCATGAGTAAGGTGTTTGAGTGCCTTCACATTTTTGTCTATGGGACAGACGTTGACGAGGGTAGGGGACCTGAGGACTCCGCCACAACACCATTTGCGACGACGCCAAAACTTGTTGGCTCAGGGAGGGAAGGAGATATATGACCAGGAGACCTTTCCAGGGGTGATCCTTGTCCGGTGATCCCAAGCTCAATTCCTTTGGAAGCAAGGTGAGTCTTGAATAGGATATTTTCCCAGATCGAAGCACGATGCAAAGCGCCCATGTCGACTACCACCTTCGGGGGATCTGCCATCAGAGTCTGCAGGAGGCCCACCGCCACAAATCAACGTCACACATAAAACCAACCGAATAATAACGGTATATGTACCTTTTTCTGAATGGACAGATCCTCTGCGCGCTTCCGTCCCACCTTCGCGGCAGGGTCGAACCCAAGATGCTTGATGACGTTCGCAGAGTACGCGGGCTTCACCGGAGCGTTCGTCGGAGCGCTTTCTTCGCTCTCTTCCTCTTCCTGCTCGTCCCCATCCACTGCTCTGCCCTTTCCTTTTCCCTTGTCCACCTTTTTCCTTCTCCCTTTTTCCTTTCCCTTCCCACTCTCGGACACCTTCAACATATCCGCCGCGACCTCCCTCGCTCTCGTGACCGCCCTCATCCCCTCCTTGTCCCTGTCGAGCAGTGTCTTCAGTTCCCTATCCGCATCCTTTCCCAGCCTCCGCTTCGCCTTTTCCTGCGCCTCTCTTCCCATGTTTTCGGCTGTGAACATATCCCCAGACCCTCCACCGACGATGTGTCCCGAAACAACGTACACAGAGCTCCCTGCGGCCGGCTCGGGCTGGAGACCCCACTGCCGTGAAGGGTCGAACTCCGGCTTGCGTTTGCGGGTGGAGATCATCGTCATGCCCGATGTCCTGTGAGACGAAAAGAAATCACGGTCATTGCCACGTCGGTTAAAGAGAAAAAAAAATAAAGTAAGAACGGTGAGATGCCCAAACGAACCCAATTGCAAATTCTGCTCTCCCCGCCCGGCTAGTTTCCGTTGTTCTCCTTGTTGCACCTCGTCGACAATATCCCACATGTCGTCATCGTCACCTGCGGGTGCAGCTGACGGACGGGTATCGTGTGATGGTTCCGGTATCACAGGGTCGTCAAATGCCTCCCAAAGACTTGCTTCATCGACGTCCATCGCGCTGGCATCAGGATCGATTCTAGACGGAGCTTTCTCTGGGAGCGTCGGTGATTTTGGTGTGTGCAATGACTCAGAGTCAGCGGTCGCCGCACGAAGAACAGCGAGTCGTTCCTCCTCTGCTCTGATTACAGCGTCAATATCGAAGTCGTCATCGCCTGCCTCTGAAGAGGTGGGAGGGAGTGAGGGTGCGCGCGAGGACGCCTGGTCAGTCTGATTCTCGAGTCCGTCCTTTCCATTTTCTTCAGTCCCGACAAGCGTGGGTTCGGTAAGATCGATGACATCTGAGTTGTTGGGCTGCTCCGTTTCCTTCGTCACACCTTTAAATTCGTCGCGCCAGACGCTCAGGCGAACCTGCAAGTAGATTAGAAAACATGACCTGATTAAGGTTATTGGAAACACTGACCTGCATGCGCTTGGAATGACACAATTTCTCGACACGGTTGATCGTGTCTTTGAACGAAGTCTTTGGATACATCCGGTGCGTCCAGAACTGGTATACCTGCAATAGCCGGTTAAGATCTGCGTGCTGAAGGAGGAGGAATGCGTCAGCGTGAGCTTACAACGTCCAAAGACAGTAGGAATGCACCTCGTTTCCTTTTCCCTTGGACTGAAACCCCTTGATGTCCTCGATGAGCGACGGAAAGCCCTCTGGTGCTACCAGCCTCTCGTCGTTCAACTTTAGCATAACCTTCCGACCGCCTTTATCCCCATCCCCAGGCTTTGCCTTGGCTGACTTGTCTGTGCCGGCACCATCTGCACCCCACGTTTTTGACCCGCCTGCAAAGGCCTGCGAGGAAGCCGTTTGTTTTGCACGTGCATGTTTTGCCTCAGCTTCCTTGGCAAGTCTCGCCAGGTCCAACGCCGGCGCAAGCGACTTATATCTTACGACTTATATCTTAGATCATTGTCCTCCTCGTCCTTGTCGAGGTCCTCGAACAAGGAGTCGATGTCTGGCCTAGCTGCTGGTGGAGCGGGTGTTACGCGTTTTGAGGGCCGGTCGTTATCGCTGCCGCTGTCGGGGAGAAAGAGAGACTCTCGGGGACGTTTTAGGGGACTAGAGTCGTCATTTGCTGGAGCGCTCTTTGTTAATAACTCGATGGGCTCGTCCCAAATGTCGTCCAGAGACATGATGGAAGTGGGACGCGCGTTATTTGTATGTGTTTGCGCGACGCGACCACGACGCAAAGTTAACTTACACAATACTTCAAGTTATTAGTAGAGGCCAAATAGAACGCTGAACTCAATCTGTATCATAAGGAGTACATGGTTCGAGAGGGGAGTGTGACGACAGAAAAACTACGATGAAAGAATACATGTTATACATGCAAGAACTAAGTCAGTAGGCTAACGGATTGTGAGCAACAGAATACTACACATGACATCCCCCGCGCGGCTGCGATCACGATATCTCTACGATCCCGACTCGGATTTCCCTGGAAGAGCTAATGCGGCGTTCCATCCCTGGAAAGATGATCTCGTGCTCAGCAGCGACCCGCTTGTACTCCCCATGGGATTGTTGCTGCAGCAAAAGAGCATGGAATGGCTGTTGCAGACGGATGACGAGCTGCAATGCGCGGGTATAGTCATCCACCGTGGAAACGGGTCCAGCATACACTGGCAGGGGAAGGAGCCGTAGCAGTGGATACAGCCCGAGACTGAGAATTTTCTTCGACCTCCGACTCCACCTCATCGCCGCTGTCCGATGCGCTTTCCCAACCGACCTCGTCGAGTAGACCACGCAAGTCGCGGATCCAGGGATAGGCGAAAACGAGCTTGCGCGGCTCTGCCAACGAAAGCGTGTCCGACGTCCGGAATTCTACATGGCCGATCCCCGACACCCGAGCACCGAAGCAGTTTCTTTCACCGATTTCGGCATCAGGTTTCTCAACGAGCTTCTTGACCGGGAACAAGATACATGGGAGGTATAGTCTCCGGTGAACAAATCGCGCCAATGGCAGGCGGATGACTCGGTCATAGACAAGCATCGCCTCTGTCTGAGACATCGAACTTTTTAATTCCGAGATGCGCTCATCCATTTCGGCATCTTCAATGGCGAGCGAAGCTTGGGGGGTTTGAGGATGAAAGGCAAGGGACGCAGGGAGACAACTGTTGTACGGTGAAGACTGTCCCGTCCAGGCAAGCACTGTTGCTTCGCCCGAACGAGACATCAGCTCCTCAAACGATTGGCACAACGCGGCAGGTCCTCCTGTTCCACAATGACACTTGAGAGCAATCATTTGTTTCATTGTATCAGCCGCATCATCGTAGCGCTCCAAAGCATGCAGCGCGGCATGCCTTCTTTCGTATCCCCAGGGACCCTGGGGGTCTGCCTCGATTGCCTGAGTGGTTGAAACTCAGTGTTGTCACATAAGAAAGATAGAAAACTCATACGTCATCAGCATCTTTCAATGCATCCTCCCATAACATCATTGTTGCGCGAACTTTGCTTCGTTTGACGAGAAGACCCGCGGGATTCGAAGAAGTCAAAGACAATACAGTAGAGTAACGTGCAATGGCCGTTTCTGCATCCTTACGCTGCATCGCCTCTGAACAGCGTTCGTCAGGTGCCACTCGCAGACGTCGCTCACCCTCTTGTCGGTCCAGCTTCCGCACGCTTTACCGTCCTTTTTCGTCACTTTGCACATGCCAAGATCACGAGCACGTCCGACGATCGCGATAGATGTCGCAGATTCTGGAGTGACTGCAAGGATGTTATTTACACAGGGTGTGGTGTCTTGTCATTACGCTAGGGAAGAATTACTGAATGAATGAATAATAACGAAGATGGATAAACGAACCTGAAGAGGCTTCAAAACCTTGGGATTCAGGAGCATGACCACATCACCCTCCTTGAGCTTGGACATTGCTTCGAACGCGCCTTTGCTCCCGCCTTTGTATATCTTTTTGACGCTCCCGTGTTCTGCGGTCACTTTATCGAACCCGTCGGACTCGAACAGCAACAATGTCAAGAAGGCGTCTCCCCTTATGGTGGCTTTACCACCGGACGCAGAAGACCGAGACTGAGCTCCGAAATCGATGAGTTTCATGCTTACATATTTTTTACCGTGGGGTTTCGCTGGACCGTTCTTTTCGGGTTTCTTGCGACACCCAGGGTGACTAGGCTTTGATCCAGTTTCATTGTCTGCAGCACGCCCATTGTCTTCCTGAGTGATATCCACTGGCGCCCGAGTGTGTTTGATAGGACCCCTTTCTGCCACGACTGCGATCGTGACCCAGTCACTGTCCACAGGAACGTCGTACCCAGATTTATCT
>JBBPPE010000088.1:0-28496 GCA_038091835.1 Leccinum ochraceum
TGTGTGATAATATTAGGTCAGACCTTGATCAATAACTATAATCCAAACATTATCAAGAGCCTGTTGTGACAATAGAATGCCTAGAGGATATCTGGCTGACAATCTTCAAATCAGCCTGGCAGGACATGGCAAAAATTGATCATGAATTTCAATTTACCTTATTAATGTCAATCTATTGATCAGAACATATATGTGTGATAATTGATGATATTTCCAGATATTGTTTACAGTTAGATACCATTATGACAGAATTAATAATATGGTCAGTGAATACAAGCCAATCTAGACAACCTTCCATGAATGGTATAACTTACCATTTATTAGCAGTTGTTGCCTAGAAGATGTCTGGATGATAACATCATGATCAGCCATGGAGGACATGGCAGCTGTTTATCATTGGTTGACAAAATATATGATTAAATACAGACCATGTATCAGAATATATCTTTCTGGGATAATCAGATAAATTATGTGCAATAATGGTTTTTAATAACACTACCATGATTGCCCCTTACAATGTTGGCTTGACACTTGTAACTGCTACACAATGGCTGCCAGCATTGTACAGCCACAAAGTGATGATTTATTCATCATGAATATATATTCTGATTTATAGAATGACATCAAGACAGTAAATTACAGCTCAAATATCAATGTCTGCCATGTTCTCTATGACTGATCCTGATACTGCCAGCAAGGCTCTGATAGCCCAATGCCAAATTGCTGATCAACCATTATCCAGTTTATATCATGATGAGATTTAATTGTAAGTTATAGTTGGATATCTCATCATCTCCTCAATTTCCAGATTTATGATTATGCAAGGTGGGTGGTTGTCATATGTCAAGCTGTGACAGAAAGGTCCCCCTTGACAGAGTTGTCACAGAGCCGAGTGCCGTCACAACACTCACACTGTGCGCGCGTACAGAGTTACTACTAACTTCAAACATTCAAATAATTTTTACCAAGTGATTTGTTTTGTAAACTACGTAGTCTATACAAAATATAAACTGTTATACATGGACACGCAGGGAGTGGTTGTGGCGGCCGTGTCGTCGTCGTCGCCGTGATCGCCGTACCGCGGTGTCACTGACGCCGTACCGTCTCCCCGTCCTCGTCGTCCTCGTCGTTTCGCCGGGTCGTAGTCGTGGTTGCGGTGCGCGTGTCGCTGACACCGTCCAGTCTCCCCGTCCTCGCCGTCCTCGTCGCGTCGTCATCGCTGACGCGGTCCCGTCCCCCCGTCCTCACCATCTCTGAATTTGAACCTTTGCTTATGGAATGCGATCCACCTTGGATCCACCACACATCTCAAAGGACGAAGGATACCACCACTCGACATGCATCGATGATATGCGATTTCGACGCTGACCGATACCATTGCCCGACGCTATCGTAAATTTCTCCGCAAGTACTGCAAGATGGCGCCATCAATCCGACCACTTCCCGTTCACCAAACGAAAAACGGTCCCGAAATAGTCTACGTAGTAGGCGAGGCTTGAAAACTTGGTGGGACCGAGCTGGTCACAAATGATGTGTCGAATTTCTGCCAAGTCATCTGACCGGCGTTCTGTGCAAGGAAAGATGCGGGAAGGTGTGATGTTTTAGCCCAAGTATACTGTTAGCACAATATACATACCTTCGATAGGCCTGGATAGCGTCTGTAATAGGGAGGATATGCAAGTTACTATGAGCCGAAACAAAACAAGGGGCTAAAGTCCGACTTACGGAGTCTTCATGAACCTCCAGAGTAAGCGAGCGAAGCCAACGAAAGTTGCTCCTCCACGCCAGCTCGTCCAACATGCGTTTCAAGATTTCTAGAGCCATATCGTGCGAAGACGACTCATCGACCACGAAACACAGTGCCTCTACAGACTGCGGAGCATGCAAGTGGAACACGCGCAACTTGGGTATATATTTCCCGTTGGACAAGGTGGCTTAGTAGATGCACAGCTCCTTGATTGTAGACTCGGACCTGTCCCGGGGCAGGAGCCAATCCGTGTGCTCCAAGCCGGACATGTCCAATCCGAGCGTGCGCACGTATGTCATGTCCGCGGACGCAGCTTTATCGTACTGCAGGCAATAACGCACACACGCTCGGGACGCCTTCATCTTTGGCCTGACAATTGCCTCTGGCTTCTTGGGGTGGTCAGATCCCAGCAGGTCCTTTGCGGAACCTGATCCGCTATCAAATATACAACCATGAAACGACAGATCCTGGAGAGCCGGTATCGCCGCAGCCGCGCTCCAGAACACAACATCACTCTGGATCCCACGAACTGGAGCTCGCGGAGGTTGTGCATGTGCGACAGCGCTTCGACATGCCATGGTACATGATTCGGGTCGTCCTGAGCATGATG
This sequence comes from Leccinum ochraceum, assembly GCA_038091835.1. NCBI lineage: Eukaryota > Fungi > Basidiomycota > Agaricomycetes > Boletales > Boletaceae > Leccinum > Leccinum ochraceum. The sequence continues at coordinate 2,358 of JBBPPE010000088.1, forward strand.
CCAACCGGTGAAACGACAGGACTTGATGAATCGGGAGAGGGCGATTGGAAGAGGCTACTTTGAGCTGAATTGTCCTAATCCCATGCACGTTTCATAATTGACGCCTCAGGCCAAGAATTGGACGAAGCAGAATATGCGGGGGAGACAGAAGCTGGCGAAGAACCGACAGGCGCGCGTGAGATTACAGAGCGCCCTTGCATCGTCTGATTAGAGTGGGGACTTTGGGGTGGACCGGGCGATGAAATCAAAGATGTACAGGTATATTTCGCTGTGAATGATAGGCAGAACTTGTTTGGCGCTCCGTCGTTCTGGGGCTGGACGAGATAGTTGAGCTTAGGACGGAAAGAAAGTGATGAACTCACAGTAGCTGTACCGTCTGGAGACAGACGTAACCGTCGAAATGGACAGCGGGGGAGTGCCTGCCCCTGATGTCGACGTACATGTGCTTGACCGAGAGCAATTTACGGGGCTGGGGCTGGGGCTGGTGAAAACAGCCATCCGGACTATAATACACAATCAGTACCGTATGATACGCGTCTCAGAGGACTTACATGATGCCGAGAGATTCTCATCGTCTCCCACCAACGCCTTGTTCTCGAGGCTCTCGCGCTCGAGAAGACGGTGCCTTGAGCGAATCATGCGCTCGTCACCAAATTGGTCAGAGTTCGTAGTAGAGGCAATTGACGGCTTCGTCTCAATCACGCGCGGAAGTTTGGGAGACTCGTGATCCTCCGGGTGAGCGTTCTTGATACGGCTAAAGACCGTCTCCGGGGGGTTGGCAAGGATATTCTTGTGCCGCTCTGCTTCAAGCTGGATGCACGGCGAAGAACCGATCATGGGCGTCACGGAACATCGCCGTACCTGACCACCACCCAGCATCTAATGGCGCGTCAGACGAGCAGACAAACGGAAAGATATCAACTTACACTGAGCATTGTATCATCTTCCTTGGGCGGGCTATGGATGCTCTCTTGTTCGGCGTCTGATTGTGCCCACCCTCAAACATGGTTGTCGGATTCTGTATCCAATAGGGTAATTCGTTAGAATGCGAATTCCTTTGACCAATACACGCAGCAAGGAAATCACGAACTTACCTCTTAACCATCCCTTCGAGGCTCAACCTATTGTCGTCCGACTTTGTATTCCAATAACTTGGCGAGGGGGATGCGTGAGCTGTGGGTTCGGCATCCCTAGGCCATTAACGAGAGGACGCTGGGGCGTCAAAGAGAACACTGTTCAGATGCTTGCTCAACACCGATAATAGAATACATGTTAAGAGCAAGACTCACAGAAAGTTGGTTGGCGAGGCAGTGCGACAAACGACATGCGGATGTCTAGAGACCCTATATATTGTCTGACAGCCGTTGGCAAAGAAGACAGCTGGTGAATGGACTCATACTGACCTTGTGCCAGCGGAAGTAGTCAAAGCTGAACAAATATGGCGGTGCCACCAGCCCGTCAGCCCGCGGTAATGACTAGTACGGTGTATGTGGAAGGAAACGCCGCGTGTCCAAATCCTAGAAGCCGCGTCAACGAGCGCGCTCTCTAGTACCACCACCACGAACGCACCTCTTCTTGCGCTTGCCTAACGACAGCCAACGCGATCCTCGCGCAAGATCCGGATATGCGCAAGTCAGGGATACACCAGCCCCGCTGCATGTTCCTCCTCGTCGCGCAACACGTGAGGCTGGGAATACATGTTTTTGCTCCGCCCGGCTCGCACCGAACGTCGTCGTCGCGCGTCACGGACTGGTAGGGGCAGGCGGAGGCGTAGATAAATTTGCCGTTGGTCACCGTCGAACTTAGTGATCAATGACAACTTAGCGACAGGACGACAACCACACGTGCGTCATTGAACGACCAAAAAAAACGCACCGTTTTCCCTCGCCCCGCGAGCAACACGTGTGAGCCTCCGCCGTGCGCCTGCCATGCGCGTGTCCGTCCCGTCCAGCTCCGTGTCCAACACATCCAGCAACCCCGTATGTACCTCCAATTCGTCGTTTATCTGCAGCGATATGTGGTGTTGTCGATAGATGGATGATGAAAGGTGATCGAGGCGTGTGTCCTGGTCTGGTTTCTCCGTGTGTGAACGAAACGAAAGAAGCTCTCCCATGAACAAACGGACGGCTTACCTTGTATGATATCCCGCTGCTGCAACAATATCCCGCCCTCGTCCACCGGCGGCGACGACTCCTGCGGTTCGTCCCTATATGGCTCCAACATTTCAGCGTCGGGCTCCAGACTCCGCTTGCGTAGTGGCGTAGGGGGTAGCGTCGGTGATGGTACGTCTGGTAGTGGGATTCTGTGGACCATACAAGGTCAACTGATGCGAGCGACAACGAAAGAGTCAATGAAACGCTACCCGTTCAGCCCAGCCTTGAAAGCCTCGTCCTCGCCCAGCATACTTCTAAGCCGCTCGTACTGACCCCGAAGTGCCGCAACGCCGTCATTCCCGTTCCCGAAGGCTGCACTCGCATCCTGGAGAGTAATCACACCGCTGCGGAGCGTCCGCAGGTTTGCCACTCTGAGTGAGGTGTAGCGTCGGGTGTGTCAGCTGAAGGGTCGTTGTCGTGAGAGAGGTCAACTTGGCATACGACGAGGGCGAGGACATTGTCATTTTTGTGTTCGTAAGGGAAAACGAGTAGTATCAAAGGATACGTGACCACTCTACTTTGCCCCTCCCCATGCTACTTTTGGACCGCTACTTCTCGTGTTCTTCTCTACCTCCTTTCCCTGAGTCTTCGTGGCCACAGGCAAAGACACGGGCAATGGCGACGCACGCAACCCGTCCAGCACACGCGCAGCGTGCTCCGAATTCCTGATGAACCACCTTGCGTACCGCCTCCCGACAGTCGACTCGGCAATGTGAATCATGTTCTGGTGGCTCTCGTCAGTCCCATATCAATACACACGTCCATGCACACTCACCTCATCGATCACGAAGTTCAAGTCACTAATCGACATCCATTCCCCGTCAAGTAGACTCCCTCCAGCGCCGTTCGCACTCGACGCGCCACCCTTGTCCTCGTCCCTGTCCGCTCCAGCCACGATATTAACCCGCCCGACGCACCGCCCTGCATTCTTCATCACCATCATTCAGCTCAGCACTTCCTCTTCGTCCACCCCCGCATCCAAAAATCCCGCCAGCTTGCGGGCGTCGAGCGAGGTGTACAACTTCAACAAGCTGCGCAACACAGGCACTGGCGTCAACGACAAAAAATGTGCCCTGAGAGCACGCAGGTGACGGTGTGTCGGATCAAACACCGGGTTGCTTGGTCCAGACGACGGTGAGGTCGGGGACGATGGCGTCGCTGGGTTCAGCAACGCGGCCAGTGTCGCAGGATTGTCGTAGGGCGGTCCGTTTGCGGTGATGAATTTGGGGCACGCGTACAAAAAGATTTCCTCAAACGTGCTCAGGCCTTCCTCGCTGTCCGCGCCTCAGCTCGTCGATACATGAGTTGAAGAAAGCCAACGCTCACCCCCGGCTCATGCGTGCCATTTGCTCGCCATACCTCTCCCGTACAATATTCATCACGTTGTCGTCCAACCGCGTAGGTGCCAAGGTGTTGCACAACGCAAGCAGCGCGTACATGCGGTCCGCCGTTTTATTGATCTGTGACCAGGTCACTCGCCGTCGAGAGCTTCAAATTCTGCATACACACCTGATCATATTGATAACTTCTTGTGTGGTACTGTCTCGCCCGCATGACCCAGTTCAGACACCCCGTGAACACCCTCGCCGCGTCAGTCACTCTTCTCACCATCACAAGCCAGCGTGGTATGCAGTGCTGACGTGGGCTGCAGTCGGAGCTGTGAACGGCGCTTTCTGACCCATGCTCAGTCCCAGCCCGACCTGCTCCATGACCTTGAGCGCGAGCGTAAAGTCGCCCAACAGGACGTGGACGCGGAGCAGTCCGATGAGCGAAAAGTACCCCAGCTGGCGGTACAGCGGCCGCGAACCATACTCGCCCGCAACTTCGCTACGTGCGCACGTCAGTTCGCATGTTTCCTTGGTCATTCACGAAACTTACTCGATTTCCTCGTCGGACTTGCCTTCGGCGCGGGCCTTGAGCCATTCGTTAACGTGGCTCTTTTGGATGAGAGAGTAGAGGACGTTGAGGACGCTGTAACTACTCCAGGCTTGCGCGCCTCCTTCGGATCCCAACATCGCGAGCTCGTCGTCCGTCTTGTTCGCAGGACGAGATCGGAAGAGTGCAAAGGATTGGAATTGGTAGATGAATTCGTCGATGATGTCCCACAGCCATTGGGCAGGGAGCGAGAGGGTTACTGGCCCGTCCGAGTCTATGGCATAGCCAAAATAAAATAAACAGTGCCCAGGGAAAGACCGAAATGTCAAGCTACGCCTCCCATCGCCGACGGGTCACGCACTGAGTAGATAATTGAACAGCTCGCAGCTATTCTCGTACGAATGGAACCGATCGTCGACATTGGGTTGCAGTCGGGAGTAAACGTGTCTGTAATAAAGCTCGCGGTAAAGAACGAGGAAGATCTGGTCGTCGTCGACGAGCGGGGCGATTAGCTCGGCCTCTGGCCATTCCGTTTTTGCGTAGAATTTTTCAGTGAGGCGGTTCCAGCCGGATTCGTAGGCGAGGATGATTTCGGGGAGATTGTTATCCAAGACGGCTTGGTGGAAGTGAACGATGAACTACGGTGGTGATCAAACACGATCACGAGTCGAGGTAAAATGTATGAACTCACGCGCTTGACAACGTCTGGGATCTGTGAAAATGCGGTCTGTTGTGCGATCTGGGCTTGCATCGCTTGAAACGCATCCTCGTCGAGTGGCAGGTTGGGATCTTCGTAGATGTCGGCGGCGGGGTAGGACGGGATCGTCAGCGGGATGTCGACGTCGTGGATTTCGTCGTCGAGGTCGGGCTCGGCGGCCCAGAGCGCGACACGCTGTTGTGCCGACATTTTTTTAGAGTGGACTTGGAGAAAAGAATTGAGCAAGGAACTTACGGTGTCCCTCCAATTCGGATTAGACTTCTGCACGAGAAGAGGCGTGCACGTGTCGACCCACTACAGCACCCGTTCACTGGGATTTGGTCAAGGCCATGTATGTGCTCAGCGCACACCCCATTATCTTCAGACGTCATCGCCCTGGTGAGCGGTCAGACCTAATTTAATCTCCGGGTTGTGTCTGGCGGTAGGCAGGATGTCCGGAGAATAGTGTGTGATTGGCGGAGAGGGTGCACGACTTGAAGAACGAGTCGTCGCAAATGGTCAGGTTGTTGGTCAAGTGGAGTTTTTGTAGTCAAGACTCGGACGAGATGAGGGTAAGCTTGCGGAGCCAGGTACCTTAGGATGGGGTGAGCGAGACACATACAAGCCACGGTGGCACCGAAGGGGATTGAGGGTAGTGCGACGGAGTCGTAAGTAAAGGGTATGCAGGTAGTAGGCCGCGTGAGGGGGGAGTATTTTTATATACAGACATGAAAAGCTTGAATAAAGAAACTGGAATACGAAGGGACTTACATAAAAGTCGATGAGAGGGAGGACAGTAATTTGATACGTGGAAAGAAAGGGATGGATGTGACCACAGTCAGGCCAGCGACAGATTAATGCACCGGCAGAGAAACGTCCAACTCGGAGGAGGGATCAGAAGGAGGAGTGAGTTGTCGGGAGAACACATGGTGGGTTGAGTTGGAAGTGCATCGTGACTCGGAGTGACAGTGCACCGTAACCGTCGACGCCGAGAGAGACTACTAGGGGTGTGTGTGGGCAGAGAATCGATAACTTGAATATGCAGTAGTAATCATTCGAAATCCGAGTCCCAAGTCACATCTCTAGAACTCGTATCTATCAAATGTATCGGTGTCTACATCATTCCAGCCATCCATATCCACATAATCGCCCAAGACAGATTCCGAGTCAGACTCCCCAGATCTCTCGTCTGGCTCGGAGTCAGATCCATCTGGACTCGAAGTGTCAGAGTCAATATCACTGGGCTCTAACTCCAGAAACTCAGGAATGTGTTCCGAGTCATCAACGCCGTCACGGTGGCTCGCGTCATCTTCTACATCGCAGTTGCTTGAGTTTGGGAGTCGTTGAGATGATAATAGAGTGGTTGCGAGGTGTGCATGCGAGTATACATGTCCAATACCGAGTCCAAAGTGATAGCGCATCACCATATCACGATCGGCAAACCTACCAGCAGACTGAGTAGGCAATCCTCTTAAACATGACTCGAACTCACCGGTTGATATAGTAAAACTTCCAATCTGAATCACCTGCACAGCGGGACGTTACGACTCCATCAGGGTGAGGTCGCCCATCTGCGAATGACGGGATGACGTGGCAGGCCCTAAGAACATCTGTAGGGTTAACGAACCCAAAGGTATCCTCGTCGGTCATTGGACGGAACCTGACCATGTCGAGGGAATGTTGATCCCATCCGAGGGACGCACTACGGTCCTGTAAAATCTCGAACCATTGTACCCATAGAAATTCAACCCGACGCGACCGGAAATCCCTCGATCCTGGCCCAGTGTAAACGATGTTGGCGTGGAAGACCCCCAGGACCCGCGCATAGCAGAATGGGTGATTGCTGTCATCCAGATTAGACAACATCATAATATACCGTTTGTCAGTGCGAGGATTGACGCTGTCGGATTCACGTTGAAGGTCGTACGTAGTGTAATTGATTCGAAGTAGGCGGTGTCGGTATATCTTGTTTCCGTGGAACAGGACGTGGTTCAGTTGTGATGGATTAATAGCATCCGAATCCACCAAATGATCGAGAGTAGCGCCATCATCTCTTAATGTGGCTTCCAAATCTTGATGGATGGTTGCGATACCAGGAAGAATATGTGCCTTGAGCTTAGAAACAAAGTTCTGGGCCAGTTCTCGTCATTTCAGTTATCCAGTGTGTAAGGACGAGGACTCACTCTAGTGGCAGGGTCTCCGAGATTGTTTTGTACGAACCTCGTAAGCTCTTCCGGAAAATTTTGGGACTGTCCGATAACGTGGTGTTTGTCAGGTTCATCAGGTACCGGGTCCGCCAGATGGAGCGCAGTACGTTTCATGCGGATGCGGTGGATGCGAGCCTGCCGTCGCTCGATAGAGGCCATCTGTGGTACATATGATTTCCGGCTAGTTCTGGCAAACCGCCGTTTACTGGTGCGATGCTCAAGTTCACCCTGTACATACGAAGTCAATTTGGGGCTTGCAACTAAGGGAGACAGGAAGCTTACAGCTTGTGTTGAATAAGAATCGGTTGTACCGTACATTCTAATCTGTGCTGGGTAGTCTGCCAGCGCATGGAGCTTGTAGGTTTGAAGGTTGAGGGCTTTCGGCATTCGTGTCTGTGAACGTGACTGGGGTGGTTTGCCTTGACTGCGCTGTGCTTGCCGTCGTGCTCTGGCTCGAGCTTCACGAGGCAGCTCTTTCGTCAAAAAGTCGGGACACGTGTTAGAGGCAAAACTACGGATATCATCACCAAATTCCTCCGTCACTATATCCAACATGTGCAATGTTTCGTCAGTATGTAGTCGGAGTTTAGCTAGAGCGTGCCAATGAGAAAGCACAAATAGAAGGTGCAACACTTGAGAGTTGTGAGGATCTGGTAGCAATCCCGAGAAAACCGGAATCGAACACTATCCAATCACCTCGTCACCATGGGTAAGTATCACGGTGGAAGTGAAGATACCTACCTGGAGCACGTCTTCGAAATCCCGTGCAGCAAACTGTTTCATCTCTGAAACATTCTTGCGAAATCGTCGAATAGTATCACGCCCAAACGTTGGTACTTCGCGAAAACTTCTCAGGGGTCGGGTCAGTCACATGATTCAAAACGACAGTAAATCATGCACCTACCGACGATCGAGTTCAGCTAAGAAGGCTCCCTTTTGACTATCTACCATGCGGAGCAGATGGATAAAAACTGCTTTCCACACGCCCAGTTCAAATTCGTGTAATAAGTCAACAACTAACATGAGGAAAAAATCAAACCCCGTTTGGCCCAGTCTTTCCGAAAACGAATTCTGATCAACAAGGTGAGTACCATTGATCTCGCGTCATAGTAGAACACTTACTATTGTCGGTACCAGGGATTCAGACTTGAGAAGCGCTTCTACTTGAGCGGTATCAACATTGTACTGTCCTTCGTATATCAAACGACGTGCTGATAAAATCTTCGCGCGTCGGTCTTCCGTATCATGACGTGATAGTGTGTCACGTTGCACCATGTCGTTCACAGTACCGACCTTCGGCAGCCTTTCCTTTGGGATAAGGCAACGCGGGCACGGGCAACCACCCAGGTTACGGATGCCAGCAATGAGCACTCTAGAAACATGTGGAAGCTTGAATTATTAGTCCATCTCGAGTGAAACAGTATAGCTTACTTCTCGGGGTAATCAGCCGAGTATGTGAAGATGCGAGGGAATAATCGCCTCTCGATCCCATCCCCGCAGATAAATACCACACCATGCTCATAAGCCTCAAGAAATTCGTCGTCCAATAGATCCTTCCACTGTGCGTGAAAGACCTCTCGATTACAATGTGTGAATAGACGGTCACCTGGAAGCTTATCACCTCCGCAGTGCTCCATCACAAAGTCTTTAAACTCGTCGGGTAACTAGATCAAAGAGCAATGAGATTGGAATTTCCACAAACTAAAAACACAAACTGTTTGAAAATATGCGACGTGCGAGCACAGATTCGCAGTTGGTGAACACCGTTGGTATTTCGACTCGTTCCCGAAATACAGATACAGCGGCCATAGCTTGGCGTCCCCAAATGTGGTCAGCTGAGTAGCATCGGACCAGAACATTAAAGCAACAATGCGACGAGGTAATGTGCAGCCAGCAGATTCAGGAGGCGTGTCCTGCAATTCATTGTGTGCTGTGACAAATGCTTCGGAATAGAAAAGTTCACCGTAAACACCAGTGTCATCAACCGCAGACGAACGTTTCCACCGCAAACGATAAGGCTCAAATCGGAAGGAGCGGCAGCGAAAAGGATCCGAAAGCTTCTCTCGGATGATGGAAAGGAGAGATCGCCTATAAAAGTCTTTGATAGAATAGTCGCGCGGACCAGGATGTAGCGAGCGACGGGGAAATGGGACCGAGATGGTAATGGTCCTCCGCATCCAACCGTCGTCCTCGGGCAACCAGTCTTGCGAGTCCGTGTCATCCCCGTAACCTAAGGGCCCTCCAGCGGCTGCGCGAGCATCTGCGCAGCCAAGATAACGGTCAATGGCGGTCCAATTGGTTTGGCTCACGTCCTCGGGACGAAAGTTTGTACTTCCGATGATCTTGATCAGCATTTCAAGACCTCTTTTGGATTTCTGGACCCCGTGGTTCCAGTACCAGTCGCCAATGAGCAACGAGTTTTCGTTAGGATAAGGATAGAAAAGGTTGTCAGAATTGGACAACTGTGGAGTGTCACTTGCGAGTCCTGGTTCAAATGGTGGAGATGGGTCATTCCTGCTCTGATCCTCGGGATCATTGATGGGAGTGGAGCCTTGGTCGTATACACGGAATAAGCCGAATGCGTTTACTTGTGTGACCAAAGTCGCGCGGTCTGGCCTCTGGGGAAGGTGTCTATTTTGCGTGCTCTGAATCACCGCTGAGTTCAATGGGGTCAGTTGGACTGGAGAAGGAACGGGAGGACTCGGACGAGAGCCTGAGCTCGCAGGAACTTCGGGTCGAGTTATCACGTTTGGATCTAAGGGTAAAGGAGACTCTGGGAGCAAGTCTCGGAAACGTTTTGGGAGTTGACGATTGGATCGCCGGCCTCGACGAAGAGAGAGCGGTAGCATATCATCCTCATGCTAAACGAAAATATCAGGTGACTCTTACTCGTGAAGCAAGAAAGAAAGGGTGTTACTTCTGCTTCGTTGAGCCCTGACTCGGAGTTGTGGACTCCGCTGTTACTCGTAGAAGTTGAGGCCTGACATGACCGCGACTCGGAAAGTTGACTTGTAATGCTACTAGTTGCCACTGATTGTAGCAAGAGAATGAGCAAATCTCGTAAAATAATAAACTACGTGCGTACCTTCAACCACCCCGCTCGAATCTGAAGACAGAGACGGTGGTTCCCCTACGAAAGTGCCGTCTGAGTCAATACGACGCTTCTTGCGGTGCCGAGAAGTTTCTTTTGCCTGCTGGAGGGCAGTCGCCAGTTGCTTCCTTCCCTTGGAGCAAAGTTTCTTGTGTCTTGTGAAGGCCCCGGCATTGTCAAAGAAACGACCGCATACGCATTCTTGATTCGAATTTAAAAGCATCGGGCTAATATCGAAGTTCGAAGTAAACAGCTTGTACTGTACTATGCTACTTAGAAAAGTATAGTCGGAGTTGGTTAGTATGTACTTATTCGGAGTTGAGGCGAAACCTTAACGGGAGCGCACCCACCCGTTGCAACGGTAAATGGCAGAGCAGAATGTGCAGCGTGCTTGGTCTTGGAGAAACATCGGAATGACGCTCGCGCAAGTCCCCGACTCCGATGTGTTTTGTCATCGTATAAAATGATGGTTGAACATCGCCATCAATTGACTCTCAGCTGCTGCTAGCGCTCGTCATACACACACACTGTTATCAATGTTGAAATACCGTTATCGGGGACGCGTAGCCAGGTGGGTGCCACGTCCCCCGGCTCTATTGAATGTCACCTTGCGTATTAAGCAAGGTCAGTATTGGGGATTCTGTGCAAAACCGTTACGTCCACAGTGGTAAATGAAAGCGATCAGACACACCTCAGGACTGTCGTTTGTGGAAATACTCGATCGAGTGCAAAACGTGCACATTGTCTGTAAAAATCGATCAAGTTCGTCGACACATTCCAGTCAAGCATGCTCACGGACGCCGGCCTCGATCATTCCACCAGGAAGATGGCGAGCATGCAGAACATCGTCGGTATCCTGACACCCTGCAGAAAAAAGGGGAGCATCATTACACTTGAAAGATGTCGGAGACAAACCCTCACCTGGTGGGTCCATGCTGCAAATGTCCAAATCCCGCAAGTCCATCCTATCCCTCCATACACGGTCGGTCGGGTCCTTTGGCGGGACGATCCACTAGTCTCCTTCGGGGGGGAAGCAGTCCAAGATCGCTTTCCCCCAAGGGTCGTCTTACAGACGACTCTCTTGCTCCGTTTCCGTCTCCTCTGCTTTCCCGAGTTCACGGACCAGATGGCCTTTCGGATATCACGAGTGCGCGCCCTATCGGTCGATGCTCACCCGAATGTTTGTTCAAGTGCGGGAGCTTGGCGCATACAAAATCTGATACGGGGGAGCGATCGAGAAAGGGCAAAAGCGGCCTGAGTGACGTCGAAGGCAAGAGCGTCGCATCGAGATGACATATGTACGTAACTAAAGCGAAGAACAGTCGAGCCAAGAAAAAAACTGAAAATATTCACGCACCAGTTCCATTTGATGATACCGACGACTCGGCCATAACCCTACCAACCCTTCGCCAGCCACTGCGGTAGAGGACATCTACGGGGTCCGGTCAACCGATCGCCATCAAACAAGCCGACGTGGTCGTCATCATGGATCTGGTTGTTGCTGAGGCCTTCGTGTCATCGAGGCGACGGTGTGCACAGCGCTAGCGACAAAGGACAGCAATATCAATAAAGGCTGGGGCGACCCCGGTCAAGTGACTCACCAGAGCAGAGCATGCCTTTTGTAAGGTAGATTGCGACAGCCTGAGGGTGGTAACGACGGACAGCTTGTTATGATCTATCGAGCACCCAAGTATTTCATACCTATGAATGGTGATCAGAACCTTGCGGTTAGACAGATGAAAAGCAGAGAATGACACGGGGCTAAAGCCAGGTGGTGAACCCGCAACTTGCAGGACATCCTGCATCTCTTCCTGATAAATACTGACCAGCGCTGTCGCTCACAACGACTAAATGCCTTGCATCCCTTGCCGAGGATGTTGTCGTAGGCAGCCAAGATGTCCTGGAGTGCTGCGGGAAAGACGTTCTCAGGGACCGTGGCGAGGCGGTAGCTCGGCGCGGCGCGCTCCGCAGTGTTCAAGACTTCAACACACCCCGGTGCAGGATGGGATGTGGGAGAATGGATGGAGGGGCGATCTCGATGTTACGGATCAGCTGCGTGCGCTGTTTCACCTTGCTGTTAGGTATGCCCGTGGACGAGGATGTAGGCGGCCGACGTATGGTGTGGTGATAATATTCCTGGTTTATGATCGAGAACTCTGAAAAAGACTGAAATTTGTTTCTTACTTGGTTCGAGAACTTTCCCCGTGACTTAGTCATTGGTGGGTCTGCGTGAGTGTGTTGCCGCATCTTTGGACGTCGCTCCGTCTGCTACAAAGTGGCAGTGGGCTGAGAGTGGACGGGAGCCCGATTCAGAGTCGTCAGCTGCCACGAGGGTGGATGGGAACACCTCGAAGGTGCGTGCACCCGGCACTAGCAGTTACGATCGCGATCCGGACCCCGGTGATCTGCAAGGAGCCGGAATGGAAAATGTAGGCAGGGCTTGGTGGGTGCACTGAAATGGGCTCGGACGAGCGCTGCAACCACAGTCCGACCCTCTAGCCAACTTGGGGTCTGGCTTGAGTCTCCAGGGTCCAGGAATGCCCGTAGGGCTGTCTATTTATACTGTACAAGTGTCAGCGGAACGCCAGCGCTGGCACGCGTTCCGAGTTCGGACTCGCTCCGTTTCACAGCAAAAGGATGCATCGTCCCCGTGTTCCTCTCGTAATTGTCCAGGCCATCAAGGATCTTCCTATAAAAAAAAGGTTGAGCAGAGCAGATATACCGGTTCATACGACATACTCTCTGACTGATATACTATGAGATGTCATTGCGTCGAGATCCATGGTTTTGTTGGCATTCAGAAAGTGAGACCCGTGCCTGGTGAGTGGTATGGCCATGCCACCACCCGCCTTCCGGTTGGGTACAGGATTTGCAATGGCCAGAGCAACCAGGCTGCTGGTGACTGCAAATATGGTTATCGTCATGGTATTGAATCGCATTGTGGAGGAGTGGAAAGGGCTGGCGGTGAAACGTACACCCACATACCTTTAATAATGAGAAGCCAACAGTCACAATATCCACGGGCATCAGAGATAGGAACGAATCGCATCATGGATAAGTCAGACTGATGATGTTGAATGAATCAACATTCCAATATTGTGTCATCTGCGTGGGGAAGGACTTCGTGGCGCAAAATGGAACTTGATTTACACATGAACCCATAAGTCAATTTGGGGGACAGGCTGTATTGAATATGTACTTGCTTATAGGGTTTTACTCAGTCGACTTTGACCTTCTCAAAGCCGGCGACGCCTCCGAGATTGACCGTCTCTGGGAGGCTGCGACATCTGTCGGGTTCTGGTAGTAAGTAACAGGCGCATGCCGATGTCTTGATCATCATTTTCGTAGCCTCAAGCTTCAAGGACCCGTGGCGCCGAATCCAGATAAGGAAGTCGAGTGGCCCTCCCCCTAGAAGAGAAGACGTAGTTTCAGTCAGAAAGACTGGACCTTTGGCCTTTCCGGCGCGGTTCGGCTGTCCACCGTCGCCCGCGGAGTTCGCCGAACACAGTTGGAGTGCGCCGCACCTACTCACTGAAGTCCACACGTTGGAATCCACCCACTATGGCACATGTCATGCCATGCGCTATCCCATTCACTCCCGCCATTGCATGGTATCGTCAGTTTGACCGCATAGGAGCTACGTTGCTCCACAAAGACACTCTCAAAAAGGTTCCATGCGACCATAATTTCTTCCTTCGTAAACTGTCAAGCAACAGCCAGGGATTTTGTGATGATTGAAGGTGGAATTGCAAGAGGTTTGTCGTGAGGATAGGACCGATAGGTGGCCAGTAACGTAAGAGTGATCTGGACTTCAAGGGCGCAGGCGACATTCATAAAGCAAAAGAGTTGGGAAACGGAAGCATCGTCCACCGTGTGAGCCGCTAATAAGAGGTGTCTCAGTAATATGAACCCGAGCAAGTACTGAACCTGGTGTGCCAGTCCGACTGGCAAATTGCAATTGGCCGACGTCGCACTCCGGCGAACTCCGCGGACGACGCCGTACAGCCGGATTCTGCCGGAAAATCCATACTGCAGTCGTCCTCGTTTCAGTTAACAGACAACGGGCCGTGCCATTCTCAAGTTGGGTTTGTATATCGTCATCCATAACACGAACATTAAGCACTGAAAGGTGACCGACCCAACTTGGGCTCATTTCAGATATAGGAAAGCTGGTACGAACGCTGTGGATCAGGACCGTGGGAATGTAAAAAGTAATGCCTACTATTAGTAATAGTACGACGAGAACATCGACTCACTGGCAGTGGATCAACAACCTCGTCACCTACGTCCGGCGTACCGTCATAGACAAACCGTCCGTGAAAGTGTTTGGTAAGTGAAAGCACCCAAGCACCCGCTGCCTCACTCCCAAATGCCTCCCCACTCATATCATACATACATACCCGTGCCCATGATCCAGGTGTCTGCTTCGGCCACCAGATCGTCGCTAGAGCCCTCGGCGGGTCCTGCGTGCAAAATGACGGCCTGTGGGAGATCGCCGTGACGACCGTCCAGCTCACCTCGCTCGGCAAAGCCATCTTTGACACAGTTCAGCTCGTGCGATGCATTGCTTAAATCTACATCCCCTACACCTTGCTCATCCTCCCCGTAGGACATCCAAGAGATGCACAGGGACCACGTACCCACGTACCCACCCAACGCACACATCCTTGGCTCGACCGACCTCACCCCCAATCAAGGCTTGGTCATTCGACCCCTCATCAGCACCTACGCCAGAGAACCTAGCCTCGGACGCCCCTGACATCCCGCTGACATCCATTCACGTACTCACCGTCCAAGGTCACCCCGAATTCACGTCTTCGTTTATGTCGATGACTATAAACGCACGCGCCGAGATACTCGGCGAGGCGCTCGCCAACGATGGACGTTCGCGTGCGACGGGTATACCTGGGAGACGTCACCCTGACGGGCTGGCTTGCGACGGCGTTCGAAAGGTAGGAAAGGCGATATGGGGTGTCCTGGGGGTCGTCTGATGAGGACAGAAATATCCGGCGTTGACATTAAGGTATCTGATTCCCGATGATTCAGGCGAGGTCCGCAAACCCGACCTGCAAATTACTGTAATCGAACACGCTGTATACGCCCTTCAGGAAAGGGATCCCAAGGACCCAAAATGCTAGACCATATAATCAGAACGAGTCCATCTAGCGCCGCAAAAGGGAGTTCAGGAAGTGAAAAGCAATGGATCTCACGTAAAGGTTTGGTCTGACTCTGGGCGATGACGGCGCCGAAACAATAGGGAGAACCTTCCAAAACTGGGTTGAGTCTGAAAGCTTCGGGAGCGACTTCAAACGTTCTGCCACCGAAGGTGAGGCCAAGTGTTGGGAAAGAGTCGCACGGTACTACAGGCTGTTGATCAAAACAAGGTACCGAACGTCATCAGAACTCACAGTAATAGAAACCAAAGCCTCCATGATTCGCGCGTGTGCCGCCAAAGCATCCGTACAATTCTGCAACTCGGTCCCAATCTCCGAGGATGAGGCTTGCACCATCATAGGAGAGCGGGAAAGAGCCGACCCCTAGCACAGCTCGGAACGGGATGGCGTCGGGATCGGAACGGAAGCCACGCGGGTGCACACGCTGTGCCGTGCCGGTGCATAATATAATAGATGTCACGTAAACCAGAAACGAAACATCCAAATCGAGCACCGTCTCCAAACCCCTCTAAAACGCCGGGCCAAAGGAAGGAGCGCGAGATAAGCTGCGGGAGTGAATGACTGGCGTTCGACTAGCCGCGCGGGATGAAGGACGACGTGAGGGAGGGCACGACGATAAAGGATGTCCGAGGGTGATTGAAGATGTGGAGACGGCTCGGACGCGCTTGTGGCCAGAGACCAGGCCAGGGCGACCCGAGGTAGTTGCAAGTCTCAGCTTCAACCAAGCTTGGCCTTCTTCGCCGGTTGCGCCGTCGGCTTTGCGTCCCCTTCCTTGCGCTTCTTCGTGCCTCCCCCGCTCTTGATATTGCTCAACATGTCCTTGTACCTGTCCTGGACTACATACGAGATCTTGCCGACCTCCGAGTCGGCACCGTTGAACGTGATCGCGTTCCGAATCATCAGGTCCATGTCAGCCTCAAAGGTCCCTATCGAGTCGTACTTGTCGTTATCCAGCTTCGTGCGAATCGTTCGAAGGTCCCTTGTGTCCTTCTTTGGAATGACTGAATAGTACGTGGGGATGCCCAAGAGCACTGGATCAACGGGCTCTCGGAATACAAAGGATCTAGGTAAAACGTCAATCAGCTCAAGTTATTCCGAGTCAGTAGCACACGCACATTTCTTCCTTGACCAACGTCGTCATGAGCCCCTACAGACTTCGTTTCTCTGCCCAAGAAAGCTTCCTCTCAAATACCTTACCCCACTCCTTCTTGAACGCCTTCTCCACCAAGTCTGCGCAAGTAACGGGGTAAGTCGTAGGTGGATTGAATTTGCGACAGTTGTTAAAGACGAGATCCGCATCCTTGGCAAACTCTTCCATCGTGACATACTTGCCTTCCATCAACTTTTGGCCCATAGTGCCAAAGTCCATCGGATGGGCGATCTCCTCATAGTAACTACACAGGCGCCAGTCAGCGTGAATCAGCGACTCTACGTTGGGTGGTCAAACTCACGTAGGACAGCCATCTCTCACTGGGTCTACTGGCTGGGCAAAGATGGGATACTCCGGGAGCTTCACAATCGCCCTTAGCACGTCTCGGCATTTCTTCTCGCTCACCGGAGTGCCAGATGCGGCGGGTCGTGACTTTGAAGTCGTAGGCTGAGCACTGGCGACTTCCCGTTCTTTCCCTTTGATGGATATGCGTGGAACCTCTGCAGCCGGGGCCGGAGTCGGTACAGGATCGGATCCCTTCTTCTTCGCTTTGGCAGATGGCGCAGCAGCAGCCTTTGGCATCGGTGCAACAGGTCGCTCGGGGACTGGCGTACTCGTGCTGCTAGAGGGCACGCTCGGCTTATCCTTTCTCGACAAAGGCGCCGCAAACGCCAAAACGCCATCCTCTTCGCCTTCGACATTGGTTTTTCGTCGTTTCCCAGGGGGTCCACTGCCCGACGCCTTGGCCGGAGATGATTCCTTGACCAGCTTGCGATGACGCTTCTCCTCGTCCTTTTCCCGTTCGATCGCAATAACCTCTTGAAGCAGGTCGTGGGATCCATCGTCGACATATGGTGGTGGTGCTTCGTCTGGAATTTTGGGTTTCCGAGACTTGAATTTTGGTGCTTTGGACACTTCCGCAGATTTCTCGACTGGCTTTTTAGCCGGCTTCCCGTTGGCTTGTTCCGTAGCCTTGACTTGGGCGCCGCCCACTTTGAGCTTGATGGTTGGCCGAGGAGTTGGCTGTTCCGCAGTAGCTCGGGAAGGTGCCGCCGTTGGCGTTGCGACCCGTGCAGGCGGTGGGGCAGACTTTTGCTGGCCTAATGGCTTAATCACGACAGAGGGCAGGTCTTTACGAGCAGGCTCCGCAGCCTTGTTCGCAGCCTCGAGAGTCTTGTTGATCCGATTCCACACTAGGATATTGTTCAGTATCGAACACACCGTCAGACTGAACCACTCACGTTTCTCGAAAAAGGTCTCCAGGAATATGGCCTCCGTGTGTGCATAACTACCAGCAACGTTGTATTGCTTTGCATTCGCGATCATAAGGCGGAAGTCGGTCTCAAACGCAAACCGATCCTTGTAATGACCTTCCTCCAGCTTGGCGCCCATGGTACTTAGGTCCATCGGGTTTTTGATCACCTCATAGTAGCTATCATGAACCCGTCAGCACATGAATCAATAACGGAAATGAGGGAGACACACTTGGGTGCATGGTCCCGTACAGGATCGACTGGCTGCATGAAAAGCATGGCGCTCTTGTGCACCTTTAGCTTCTTGAGTGCGTTGCGACAGGCACGCAGGTCGTTCATGCTCATTCCGCCCGTTTGCGCCTTGGGAATATGAGCCGGCTTAGCGACAGTCGTAAGTTTTGGCTTCGCCTTGGCCTTGCTGGGTACAGGAGGCGGCGGCATAGCTCCGGACCGCGCAGCGGAGGTAGTGGCAGCGGCAGATGGCGTCGAAGCATGAGCTGCACTGGCATTATTTTGAGCTTGGGAGGACCAGGAACTGCCGATACACCATGGGCACGCTGAGGAGGACCATCAGTCTTGATTGGTCGCTGCGCCTTTGGCGGCAATTTGACGCCTGGGAGCTGTGGGGCTTGCTCTACCACAGGTGTTGGAGGAAGGTGGATGGTAACCTTGGGTGGTGTTTCTTCGATACCTCTGAGAACGATGTCCGCAAGCTTGATGATGCCCCATCGAACTTCCTGGTCAACGTCGGGAGAGCTGCGTACATCGAGGCTTAATTCAGACGCATCCAGGGCGTAAAAAGCGCGAAAATAACATACAGTGCGATCGGCATCAAGAATTCGCGCAACACCTCATTCTTTCCAATCTCACGGTCCTTACGAAGAACTTTGATCATGAGGTCCACGTCACTCTTCTTCACCTCTTTAGCTTGAGGTGGTATGGAACCGTCCTCTTCAATGAGCAAGGACTCAGAATCTTTCGACAATGCATTCTTCATCTCGCCCATATGAACCAGGAGAGCCAAGCTTTGACGCGCGCATTGAGTTACGTGGCGTCTCACAACTCGTGAAGGGTCGTTCGCCATCACCGCTAGCATATATCGCATGATAGCGGGCGTGTACCATTTGGACATGAAGAGTCCATCACAAGCAGCAATCCGGACTTGAGTGTAGTTTCCCTCGCTGGTCCCGGTTAGTAAAGCAAGGTAAGTACACTCATGGAAATTGCACACCGAGTAAGTGGAAAGAACACTCTCAAATCATTCGGAATCATATTGGCAGCTGTCAAGAGAAGGTAGAACTGATTTTGATTTATAAATGGATCGAGTTGCATGTAAAGTGGGCGCACTGACCTCCAAAGCCGCAACCGTGACGACATTATGAGGCGAAGGAATCAACCTATCCATGCTCCGATATCTACTCATCTCATCTACGGCTTGCTTCAGCAAACTCGCGTCTTCGGCAGTATGTTCGGATCGTACTTCTTCCTTCAGGAGTTCACCACGCTCTGGCGGAGTTGTTGATACCGTGGCACAAGCCGTCATCGAAATGAGTGTGCATATATAGAAAGCGTCAGAGAACTTGAACACCTAATTAGCTCACGCATTATCTCGAAATCAAGCGACACCTACTGGATTTGCGGTGTTATCGTTGTACCGCAGTTGATCCACGAGGAATTGTCGGACAATAACAGGAGTCTTGCCATTCTCAAAACGAACTTGAAGAATGGCATGAACAAGTGCCTACACCAACGGTCATTGTCATCTATATCGGTAGTCGTATCGTGGTGAGACCCATATATACCCCCAGTACTCCCTCCTTCGTTACCTCTTCCCAACATTTCTGCTGAGTGCAGAGCTGCGAGAATACCCGCGTAGCGTTCTTCCATAACTGGACTCGTTCGGCTTGTTGAATTTCCGGTATTTTGAGTGCTCCTAATTTCATATGGAAGCTCTTCTACATCAAGTATTTCGTCATCGAGAGGACCAGAAGCATAATTCTCTGGAGAGACCAGTGCAGCTTCTTGGACCAGCTTACGATGGCGTCGACGAGCGCAATAAAGCCACAGAGCAGCAAATGCAAGCGCACCCACAATCCCAAGCACAATCGCCGAGATAGTACCTGGAGAAATGGGTACAGTGCTGGTGGGATCAGAGAATGTTCGCGTCGAATCAAAATAGTCACCAATCATCAAGCGTGAGATTTCCAAGTATACGATACACGTGCAAACGCACCTTGCGAACAAAGTACTCGGCGAGGTCCGAAAAGTCGTTCGGTTTTGGAACATCTATTATATTATGCTCCGGAGCTGCACAGCGTGTGCACCCCACGTGCTTTTCGTCCGTTCCGGCTCCGAGCTGTGCTAGGGAGAGGGGCACGGCTCGGCTCGGCCGCACTGCTGATTGATGCGGTGCTCCGTGGCTCTGCTGCGCTGCATGGCTTCGCTCTGCTCCGCCGAGCTTACTTACCTACCTTTGATCACTGTACTACTTTAGATTTCTCACTTCGTGCGAATGTGAAAACCACACTTTTGCATCTACGACAGTGTGCACCTACTAATGCGCCTTTCCTTCGCTTCCGGTTCGGATTCGTAAAGTTTCGGAATCGGAATCGTAACTTTTTCGAAGATCGCCATAGGAGAACGGTGACGACAGCACTCCACCCACCATTCCTATTGCACGCGAGGCAGCGATGGTGCTGACATGAACACCCTCTTTTATTTTCCGCTGCCGTTTCGGTGAACATCTGTGCATACTTTCCCACCGTCCGAAGGTGCCGCTTGTATATATATACTTCACAAGTGGCCCATCAGCAAACTTCGCCGCCCAGATAGTATGATGTCGGTGTGAATCTGCAGCGATGCCTCAGGGATTTGTCAAATGCAAGTTGCGAGGTTAATGTCCATTCCCGCGTCCGACGGCCCGTTCGGAAGTCCGCATCAGAGCATTATTGAACCGGGGAGGAGGAGGAAAAGGACAACTCACTCCTCCGTTAAAAGCGGCATCGCAGTGCGCTGTGTTGGCAGCGGAAGGTGACTGCATACCATTCGCGTGGTCAGCTGTTTTAGGAAATATGCTGTACTTGATAAGGCTGCATCTTTCGACGAGCGCTAGCAGCTACACAGCGCTCTCGCTCGGCACGATCGTATCCAGCTTATGGCCGGAAAGCCGGAAAGCCATCCTTTCTCATGCAATCATACTTCTCTCGCACAAGGCCGCTGAGCGGCACTTTCGGATCAGCATTCGGATTCACGCATCGCGAACGGTCATAACGCCATGGTACTGCCGTCACATGGCATACAACGTACAGTATACAACGTACAGGAATCAAAGACAAGGGAGGACATACCGGCATTCTGAAATGATTGTCGTCTTCGAGGATCGTGATCGCCAGCTTGACGATCAATAAAGCGCTTCTGTGCAGGCAAAGTCTGGGATAGATCATAGGATGCTATATCAGAGCCAGAGGATATTGAACGTTGAATCACCATTTCATCGTAGGAACCCGGCGATGCTTCACCGTGCTGTTCTGCACCGCCATGCATGGCAACGTAACATACCTCCGACTCGGAGGATGTCATGAAGTAGGATCGACGAGCAACCGATGATCGATGCGGTCCCCGGTCCCGGACATCGTTGCATTAATGCTGATAACACAACAAGAATGGTAAATGGCAATTACGGTGCTGGTATTGACCATGGAACTGGCGGTAGATAAGTACATGTAACATACTACATTTCGAGTCTTCAAATAAGCTTTAAGAGTCATTGCATCCTTGACCGGATCATTGCCATGTAAAAATGCAATTTGAAATCACGAGTCGTTGAAGGGTCTTTCATTTTTCATTTTTTGGCTCCTCGACACTCTATCAATCAGCCTTCTCCTGCGCCTTCCGGCAACATGGCGCCCAATGGCATGGCTACAGCAGCTGCAAGCGTCAGGACGACGTAAACCCCATACCCTCCCAAGAAGTTATTTTGGATCGAGTACGCAAATAACGACGTCGCTGATGCAGGTCCAATGGCACGAACGATCGATGCAGTTGCCTGTGCAACACCATTGAGCGCACCAAGACTTCGCCGGTTCGGCGCAGCAGCCGTGATGAACATCATGATGCAGCCTAAGATGACAATGTCGGTGTTGGAGCATCAATAGATAGAGAGTAGTAACCCACCAAACGCCATGTCCATGACCATTGTTAATGCGAGTTGACAGAAAAGCACAACCCAGACAAGCCAGATAACTCCCCACTGCCGGGTGATCCAACTGATGATAGGGAAGAGACTGAAGAGTGGGATGAAACAAAGGTGACCAAGGCGGAATAACTTTTTGGGTCCTAGCCAGTTTACGAATGGAGCAAAGCACAGCGCCTGGAAGACGCCATTAAATAAGCCAAAACAGGCCATCCAGAGTCCGATCTTCATGGGCGTGAATCCTAAGCCTCCGTACTCGATTGGCGTGGAGTAGAAAAGAGGCTGGAGTGAGAACAGTGATATTTCGAGGACAGAAAGCATCCCATAGTTTGCTACGATTGAACTCCTGCGTGCATCAAGTAGTTTTCTCAGAGGCACTGGCGCATCTGAATCCGCTTGCTCAATTGTGGCGTAGCCGATTTCGTGGCCACCGGCTTCCCTATCAAGTGAAGAATCCTGCCTCTCCGGTGCGACACGACGGGGCAGTGTCTTGGTAACTGTTAGCTATTGATAGCGATGTCAGCATGGTCGAACCACTCACTTCTTTGAGAAAAAACAAAACGGCCCAAAAGGTCAGAAACGAGAACCCAGCAACGACACCACATGGTAAGAAATATGGGAATCCTGCCCCAAACGGAGAACTGAACAACCAAGGAAAATTGTCCCCTGGTCGGGAAAGTGTACCGCCGATGGCTGGACTGTCAATGGATGGTGAAATCAAGGTGGCATGAGGCAAGTTATCACACATACCCAAGCGTCATTCCCAGGGACCAGGCCATAGGCATCATGGCGACCCCCTGGGCCACATTGGAGGAGTCAGTCAGTTCCCCAAGTACGCTCTTCATGACACCGACGTTGCCATTCAGAGCACCAGTGATGCAACGGCTGCGGGCCGGGCGGGTGTGAGATCGAACGCCGAATATAATTGATAAAGCATACCTTAAAACCAGTCCGATAAAGGTTCGCGAGAGACCGAAGCAAAACATGGAGACGGATAGACCAAATATACCCAACAGAAGTATGGGCTTACGACCAATACGGTCGGATATCCGACTCCATTGTAAGACCGTTAAAGCCTGTGTGACAAAGAAGAGCGATTCCTAACTCATACTGCATCAACATGCGAACAGGGTGTGAAGATCCTTGGTGTCTTTACGTACGATCATTCCTGCATAATATCCTGGACAGCGGTGCCTAGTAAGGGTGGGCCGGACATTGAGAGGGCAAGTGTGACTCACCGACCTTTGCTTCGTCTCCGCCTGTGATGTCCATCTCACGGATGAGCTAGACGAACGAGTGTCAACACAGCATCCAATGGTGAAGTGCAAACTTTACTTGGTTAATGAATGGATATATGCACTGCGATGCAATGGGTTCGATCAAGATAGCGAGGAGGAGGACACCGATCTGGAGCCTTGGCAAAGGGGTCGGCTTCTTGGGCTTGTAATTATGTATGAACAAATCTTGATTTACATCCTCGGGTTCATAGCAGTATCGCATGAAGAGCTTGAAGAGATGGAAAAGACCCAAAAATTCAAGACGTCGAATGGCACACTGCTCACAGCGTCATCGACAATCTGAAAGGAAGATCTTATCGACTTACGTTGACGAGCGCGGTCGCGGCCTCACATCGTATCCGATAATAGTAATTAGAAACGAGGACCGTCTTCATAAAAGTACTGGAAACGATGGCAGTCGGCTGTTTGGCCAGAGCATGGATGGCCTACAGTCGGGTTAGAGAATCGCAGGGTTGAAGTATCCGCAGTGAACTCACCTCAAGTTGGGCGACAACATCTCTATCACGCTGCAACTGAGAAACCCACATGAAATCTGGCTGTTCAAATGCAATGGCTGCAATCCATTCAAAGTCGGCGTCCATTCGGATCCATTCGTATGTGGCACCGGACATGACCTGCTCGTCCTTTTCCGTCCAATCAGCCACTTTCCAGATCTCCCGCTCCTTCTCTTTCTCCCAGATTTCTAGCCCGAATCCCATGTCTATGAGGCCTATTGCCTCGGCAGCTTCGGCGTCACCTTCTGCCGCTGCTTGTGCGGCTGCTTGGCGGGCAAGATAACGCTTAGTGTTACGACGGATACGCTTGTATTTTGTGTTGAAAGGGACCTCGTAACGCTTGAACGGAGATCGGATGTCGAGCACATGTTCGTACGGTGTGCCGTCAGCTTCGTGTATGCGAACAGTCATTTGACCCTATCAACGACAGTAAGAGACGGTCACTGAGCATACTGAGGCAGAAACTCGCCTCAAAGAATGAGACAGGCTTGAAAAGCAACTTCGAGACCTCATTGTGCTCAAGAGCTCTGTGAGCAGGAGCCTCCTGTCGCATGGTAATCTCTACGGCCATCTTTTTTCGGTTGAATGATGCGGAGAACCCGAACGCGGGACATCCACTCCCGTATATCCATTGCTCGGCGAATGAGCGTAGATCGATACCGCTTACCTTCCTGCAGGTACGAAGAAAGGAATGAGTTGAGAGACAGTTGTTTGGCAGCTCGCCAGTGATGGCAGACAGAAAGACTTTCGGAAGAACGCGAGATAAGCCAAGGGAAGTCCCGGACTTCCCCAGTCGTCGGTCGAGGATGTGGAGTACAAGTGGAGACTTTAGGTAACCGTTAGGTTGACGAATGGGAGCGTAGCCGCGTCAGGGGGGGGGGGGGGTCGAGATGTTGAGGTTGACAGCGGATTCGGATAGAGGGCAGGAAGATCCTTGATCCAAGCTCCAAAGTCGCGTGCGGTGACAGGAGTGTTGATAGTTACAGAAGAGAGAACGAAGCAGAATGGGGAATGTAGAAGACGCGTGTAGCAAGAAATTCGGCGACTGCCGGAATGGTCATGTAGTACAACCCAAGTCCCTTTCGCAAGTCACCCACTGCTCGTGCGTCGCCTCATCAGCCCAGACTCGGGAGTCTCGTACATGAACCGATGCATACAATCCCTACAACATACATGAAAGACGAAAAAGCATGGATACGTCGAACGCCAAGGAAAGGAAAGAGAAACCCGTCAGCGAGTGCATAGACATGTGCGTGTATCGTGTATCGACGAGCGTCAAGTATCAAGACAGCGTGTATAACAGGCAGGGAGAGACTAAGGTAAGGAAGGAGAGGAGTAGATGATGACGGACGAAGAAAAATACATGCGTAGCAGACATGCGCGATCTATACAGAAAAAGGCACAACACCTTGGACGAAGACGAAGAAGAGAAAAAGCACCAAGAGACAGAAACGAAACGCACGGATCTCAAGCCAAATACTTCTCATTCAGCGCATGCACCTCCCTCGCCAAAAATGGCCAGCTCAGCGTACGCCCCAACTCATCTCTCAGCCGCTTCTCGTCCCCGCCCGCCCGCTCCCTTGCCAATCGCACCAATAGATTGTACAACAATCGCATGTTGGGCTGGATTAACACCGACAATCGGCGACTTCGCACCACCAAGTACGCTTCGACAAGGCTCAAACCGAGGTGTTGCATCACGTACGCGATCGTCGCCGTTGCGCTCCGCGAAACGCCTACCTGGCAGTGCATTAGTATACGACCGCCTGCGAGGCGCGTCCTTTCGATCCAAGTGGTTCGAGCATGTCGATGCCGTCGTCGCAAACGCCCTTTATGTCCGGTACTTTGATCCTCCCTTCGCGTTCTTCTGTCCATAGTAACCCTCTATTTCCATGGCACTGCCCCGAACTGAATGCGAACGAAGCCACACATGATTGCGAAAGGTCAAATGAAGAGGAGGCGGTAGTCGGGTTGTGGCGGAGCCTGCTCCAGTCAAGACGTCCTCCAGACCACGGAAATTTTCGGGGTGGACCGACGTGCCGATTTGATCTGACTGGCGCTCTGTTGTCGATGGCCGTGTATTGAGATTGTTTCGTCCGGCGCCCTAGGACTGGTTCCTGGAGGTCAGCCTCGGAATATGTGTACGCACCCTGTTATCCATGTAGCACTCGTTTAGTCTTTCAGAATGTGATAAAAAATCAGCAACTATGCATTTGAGGTGGGAGGTGCATTAGGAGTCTATCCGAGCGAGCGCGTCCTCAGGTAAAGAGTTTCGAGCCCAGAAATTGTCCCACTCGTCAGCTTCCTCGGTCGGCCCGAGCTTGTTCTCAGGTACGGCTGGCCTATCGTTCTCGGCGGTGAAGCTATCAAGGATGCATCCAAGTGACGAACACGTCAAACCAGGGCTTTACTCCGCAACTAAGGGTGACTGATTATATGCAGTGAGTGGGGCGACTGAAGCTAGGTTTGTGGACTTAACCCTCAACCCTACATTTCACATTCAGTCTTCAACATGTCTCAACGGACGATAGGGAGCACGCCGCAGCGAGAGCATG
>JBBPPE010000089.1:0-28419 GCA_038091835.1 Leccinum ochraceum
GTTCTGGGTTTTGCATTTTTTTGCTGAGTGACTTGTATCTGGGGCCACCGTTTGGGGTTGGTGGAGGGGGGGGTGGGGGACAGGATGTTGAACATCGGGGTCAGAATGCCCCCTCAGAACCTATAGTCGACGCATTCCACTGTGATGTTGGAAATGAAGGTGGATACAGTGGAACTTCACAATGGGGTTTGTGGAATCATCCCACTTGTATTTGGGGTCTGCAGCAGGCCTGCAATTCCATTGCGGACTTTTTTGGTCTGCAAAGTCTCTTGGATTGCCATTTGACTGTGTCTGCGTCCGTGGTGGTGAAGCCTCCTAGGCAGAATAGGAGTGTAGGGGGGATTGAGACGGAGACTGGTCGAGTCTCAAAGGTCGTGCATCTGGCAGACCAGACACGCTCGTGTAGGAGGGTGGTGGCAAGGCAGTCTGGGATGTTGTAGATAAGGAACATGGTTGGAGAGTCCCCGTGGTGCTCCGGGTGGGAGGCAGGGGGGGATACTTTGGGGGAGACATTATCAAGGTGGAGGGCTTTAGCAAGGTCAAGAACCATGGTTCATATGGCTTCGGCGTAGATTGGTATTTCTGTGGTGTCAGTGCTGTGCGAGTAGTTTTGGCCCAGGGAGGTCCAACTATTGCCCGAGCAGGGCAGGTCCAGGTGCACTAAGTGCTCTGCAGCACTATCTATCTCGATGAATTGGAAGCCAGTTGCTGGGGTGGTGGTGAACTGTGCCCTATAGGGGTTCTTTGCCAGGGGTGTGGGGGCCTGGGAGAGATGGTCATGTACTATAGCGGAGGCCAGGAATGCCTTGATTTGGTCTGACTCGGTGGTGTCGCTGTTTGCGGGGGTAGTGTTTAAAGGTCCCATCTGGTCCGGTCTTTTGCCTTTTTTGGAAAAGACCGGACTGAGACTGGTCCTAGAAATTTTCTGATATGAAAAAAACCGGACCAAGACTGAAAAAGACCGAAAAAAATCGGTCTTTTTTTCGGTCTTTTACCGGTCCGGTTGCGGTCCAAAACCGGTCTTTAAATGCTCCAAAAATAGAACACACTTTTAGCCTTCTACTAATATTTTTTTTATGTAAATTGGTTCACGCGCGATGGAGATATGATTATTTTAAGATTTAATGCAATATGGCTCTTTAGACAGCTTGAAAGATCAATCAGAATGCAGTCCACAAGCGATCGGGGGGCTTAGCGGTGGCTGTACCGAATGTAGCTATAGCCCCTATCTAATTTTAGAGCCAATGATAATGTAAATCGGTCCATATCTGGGTGAGATCTGACCAATCTCGACCTTGATGTCGATATATTGATATAAATAGCATAACTAACTCGAAATAAATTGTAAAAATATGAGAAAATCAGGGTAAATACTTCAATGTATGTACAAATAGCGGGTAACATCGGTTCTCCCAAAAGACCAGTTGTGACTGGTCTTTAACCGGTCTTTTTATTTTTGAGAAATGAAAAGACTGAGACTGAGACCAAGTGAAACTAGGAAAGACTGGACCGAAAAAATTAAAGGTCCAGTCCTAGGACCAACAAAAGACCGAGGACCGGACCGAGATGGTCCTAGGACTGGACTTTTAAACACTATGCGGGGGTCTGCGGGGTGTCACCAAGCAGCAGGGATGAGGGGTCTTCTGGCTAGGTTGTATGTTATATGTTTATTCAATGTAGGGTACTTGGGTTGTGTACCTGTGTGGGGGATTTTGGGGTGTGGATGGAGCCGGCAATGCCGATGACAGGGAGGCTGTTGAAGGCGTCATCAATGATGATGTCGATCGCCGTGGGGTCTTGGGAAGCGGGTGGGGTCAGGGACCTGTCGCTATGTGGGGAGATGGGGCCTAGGCCCAAACGAGGTGGGGGTTGGGTCAGTTGGGGAGACGGCCGGGTGGGGGTCTCCTCAACCACTATTGGCAGTGTGTGCTTTTCCATCCGTGGTGGGGTGCTGTATAGGCTCTCTGTGTCATGGACGAGGGATGCTGGTCTGGGGGAGCTTGTGTTGGACTCTATGAAGAAGGGGGGGAAGAAACAGTGGTTCACAACGGGAAGGGAGGGGGTGTATGGTAGGTTCCCGGTGGGGTGGGGTTTTGTGGTGCGTGTCGGGCCTGCCATTGTTGGGGGGTACGAGCGCGATGAGATGCAGTTTTTATTTACACGTCGATAGGGGTAGTTACTAATATGGAAGTGTGTCTATCCGTGATCTGTGGTATGTTTAGTAGTAAATTGCTTCCAATTTGAACCGTTGGTACAGTTCCTCCTGTAATTGGTATGTGAGGTGTTCCTCCCGGATCACATCCTGCAGGGTGGTGGAGGGTTGTGCTGGTCAAATAGTGGCGAAGCAACGTCCAAACCATCCCACGATGGAATGGAACGGGCACACAGGGGAGTTGTATGACATTACATGACAGTTCTTGAAGTCCAGAGCAGGTATAGCTCGTAGTTTCCACATGGGATTTATGGTACTGTAGTCCCATTTTTGATAAATGGTGCATAGGCAGTGCCAGATTGCAGGGTCCTTCGATGGGTTCATTGCAGTTATGCTATAGAATGAAGGGGTGCCCTGGCTTGGCTTGTCGATATTAAATAGTCTGATGGAATCATGGAAGCAGGAAATGGAAGGGAGGGGCGTTAGGCTCGTATTTGAGTACAAAAGCCAAGGTAGTCTGGCTTTGCATGTTTGGGGTGAGCCAAAGGTTCTTAAGGTTCAATAGCAGGGTGTCGGGGGGGAGAAATGTATGGGAGGTGAAATTAACGAGGTGGAGGT
Organism: Leccinum ochraceum; assembly: GCA_038091835.1. Lineage (NCBI taxonomy): Eukaryota > Fungi > Basidiomycota > Agaricomycetes > Boletales > Boletaceae > Leccinum > Leccinum ochraceum. Next base: position 2,771 of record JBBPPE010000089.1, read on the forward strand.
GGGTAGTTAGTGGTGCATAGGGCATGGCATGGAACAATATGTTTGGGAAGGACCAGATCCGTTGGTTTGTGAGCACAAGGGCTTGGTCGGAACTGAATACGGGAGTTCATTCAGTGGATGGATTACCATTGTATCCAAAGACGTGTAGCACGACCTTAGGCCCAGGAATATTGTCCCAGGTGGTTCGGAGAGTTGGTGGGAGGGAATCCAGATGTCCTTGCGGGTGCGTGAATGGGATCTCAGGAAAGCCTCCCGACGGGGTCGGGGTAGGGCCATGCTTGTAGGGTGAGTCGTGGGGGTTTGTGACTCATAGTGACTTTTTTGTATTGAGGTCGTCTGGTTTATATGGTAGTTGGAGGGGTGCCAGGAGTCTTCATTGGATTAGGTGGGGGTGCTGGGTTTTGGTCGGGTCTCACTCACATACAGGAGTCTAGATTAGTGGGTGGAGGACTGGTGCTGGCTCAAGTTTGAGCTATCCTAGTTGGTGCTAGAGGGTGTGGTTTGGGGAGTCCGTGCGGGCTGTGGTTGTTAGTTGGTTTGGATGTTGTGCTCTGTCGACTAAGTGTGTGGTGTTAGCTCGTGGCGTGGGTCTCGTTCATTCCGATGGGAGTCTGGATAAGTGGGTAGTCTATCATGTAGCATGCAGGCTCGGTCATTTTTCAGACAGTCTTTTCGGGGGGACTTAGACGTGGTAGTCTACCTGTTTCGTGGCCTTGCCCACCCGTTAGGGCATGGGAAAAACCGCCCATGGTAGTGGTTGCAGTTCAAGGAGCCCCTGGAGAATTTCTGTACAGCTGTATTATTTGTGCAGTAATTTTTTCTTTTTCTTTTGAATCGGAATCCAGTACACCTTGTTTATTGTCTTTAAGTGCCACACTCGTGGATGGGGACGCCAATATAGACATTCTATATACTGGAAAATAACAAACTGGTACAGATGAATTTGAAGCTAAAGGAAAATTTTGTCCGTCTGCAGTCATATCCCTCGCGTAACTACAGGTACCTAATTTTTTGAACTTTTGCTGGTTGCCGACAACCTTTCTGTGGTCAACTGGTCTCTCCAATATGCTTCCACTTCTTCGAATATATACTCCGTGATTGCAGACCGGATGGAGGGAGCTCCTTCCTACTTCATTGTTCCACTTTGGTCGGGGATTTCTAACCATTGACCGTAGTGGTTCTATACCCACATAGTCCGGACTTGGGGTACTGGTGGTCCTTGTGGCCTTGGCGGGCCAGTGCGCTTGTATGGATTTTTCAGACAATTGCGTGAGATGTGTCCTTTTTTGTTGCACGCGTAACAGGTCGATGTAGGCCGCATCAATCTCCATTGGTTTTGCCTAGTCCGGGGAAGGTTTGTCCACATGGCCTTGCTTGCCACGGGGGAATCCGGCACTACAATTTTGGAGGAATGTACAATAGTATTACCCACGTGCGTCACAGGTATTATGCGCACCTGAAACCAATTATGTTTGGTTTAAAGCATGTGCTGACCCACTATGCACAGGGTAGGGTTTGATACTATTTCCGGCGGAACGGTGGTGTCCTCCCGAATGAGGTCTAAACTCATTCAAAGCAAACCAGATTGAGAGTCGTATCAACCCAATACAGCATCTTTAGTCTGAGTTGCTATCTCGGGATTGATCACGCAATCAACGGCTCTTAACTGAGCAAGCAATTCCTTTAACTCTGGGATCTGAGTATGTATGTGACCAGACGCAGCAGTGAACAGCGATGATGAAGCCCTGAAGTATATGGCAGCTTTGACCTAGTGAAGTAAACCTAAGTCTAGTCAGACTAGCGGTCTATCACTTGGGGGCTGACTCGGACACTTGGAAAGAGAAGAAGATAATGTGGGAAGCGAAGGACTTTGGAAATATGCTCAAGAGGTCAAAGCTGGGTCTACTAGCTATGACTGACTCGAGTATTTATACAACCGTTCCGGACTACGATCGGTCAGTCGGTAACGGTGATTTACAACACATTTCAATAACGATTGTCTCTGGAACTCTCTATGTATCTCTTTTCCCTCTCTTTTTTCTCTGCTTATTGCTTTTACATTGTATTCACCTTGTATCATAGATCTCGGGTGATTTTGTATCTCGTTCCACAATGCTGATGATTCTCTTTCCCCCTATCTTTGTTCCTACTTCTTCCTATCTTTGTCTCGACCTTATGACTCATGATAACATTGTTGATTCATCATCCATCTGTCATTGCTTACTGTACACATAGCATTCTGTAGTTTCTGACTCACTCCACACTATAAATGACTCCTCCCTTCCATGTGATTCCATCACCTTCTATCTTGTAGTACTTAAGGACTCGTCTTTTCGTTTGTACTTCCCTAAGCTAGAGCTACTTGGAATATTATCTGAGTTCCTAGCAACCTCGAGTCTCTTTGTCCCTTCATTTCCTCAATCCCTCTGCCCTCTTTGGGTGTGTCCTTTAGTCTTTGCCTTAGTTGTCTCGCCAGGCGTTATGCTTGTTCGACAAGTCCTCAGCCTTTAGCTTCGTCCCTACCTCCAAGTCTATAGCCGACTCTACCCGGGCCAGTTGTAACACTCGGCTTGTCTGATCAACTTGAGGTAGGTTGCTGGTAGGGTCCGGAGATGTCTGCTTACACATCATTTATAGATGTGCTACTGGGCACTCGTCATTTGTGATGACTCTTGCTTGTTCACTCACTACTCAAGTGTTGGCTCAGATTGGTATGCTGTAGATGAACTCTAGCAAATTTAATGAAATTGATGAATGACCTTGGCTCTACTGTCATCAATCAACTCCTATGTGCCGACGGTGTGGGAGATATTCTCAATACCATTATGTAATGTTGATTAGATGTAGATAAGAGCTACATACACTATTAGTACATGTGTTCCCCTCATGTAGAGTACACATACTAGCACAGATCATGTACCAGAGATATATAAACATGAATATATCCAACAGAACAAGCTAGTCTTGTTCTTGTTGGATTCCCTCTGACGACGACTACCCTCCTCCATCCTTGTATTTTGTATTTAGTGTTCAGTGTGCCAGACGCTGTATAGCTGTCTTAGGTCACCTTCAGGGACCACCTGCTGAGTATTAGAAATGGTGTTCGAAGCGAGCCCACAGATCTTAGATGCCATTAGTATGATGTCAAGGGATTATAACAACCTTAATGCCAATGTAAAATAGAGGACAATGACTCAGACTCTGAGTTGGATACGGGATCTGAATCAATTTCCAAATTCAAAAGGACTGGCAACAGTGACAATGGGTCCGTTTAGATCCTCCCCATCACCCTCCCAGCTGCGAGCAGCAGCTTTGTCATGGCGCAAGGCACTCTAAATGTGAATGAGGTCGCAAAAATTCTCCTTGCATCCCAGTTATATGGATCAAATTGGTCACAAAAAGGAGAATGAAGCTGCCGGGATCATATCTTGTATGGTAGAAAGAGTTGGGAAATCGGAGATGGTGTGTCAGTATAAATTGTGTTACTGGGACTGCCTGACTAGTATTACAGGTCTGTTCGACGCGTCTTTTGATGCATTCTGTTTAGCCATACCTGACTCGCTATACACCTCTCATAGCACACTTGACATTGTGCCCACTTTCTTTCAGGTTTTCGCTTCTATGTACGCCCCAGACATTTGTGCTGGACAGAACTTGAAGGCACAGAGTGCGATGGAGATTTATGAATGACAACTCTCTTGGAGGCTCTCGAAAGTACTCTGAGCTTTCCAGGCCAGACCTTGGTTCCTAACATCATCAATGATATGTAGTTAAAGTTGTGAATGGGCTCATGAGAGGATGGCGTGGTCGCTGTCAATGATGGTAGTCTCACACTGACGGCATCGTTCGTTAGTGCAGAGTCAATTCATCTTACCAAGGAGATGGACAGAGTGAGGGATACTTCAGTGCTTGGCATCGTGTTGTTGCAGCACTTGTTCACTGACTTGGATGCTATGAGGGTGATGGCAATTTATGGTTGACTCATCAGAATATTGTGCATCTGTTTCCTCCTTAAGATTGTATTCTGACATTTTCAGCTCTGCAGACCATTACCTGGTTACCATGACTGTTCATTACTGCAATTGTGCCAGAACCTCTGAAACTTGATACTAGGTATTGTAATGAGGTGGTTGCTTTGCTCAGTCCCACAGAGCAGCATCATCCACTGGGCCTTGTCACCCTTTGCTTGTTGGCAGCCTGACATCATCTTTCTTCCTCAACAGTGTGCTGTAAATGTTATGAAGACTTACCAGGTGTGGGTTGTTGCTTGAAAGCAGCATGACACTAGTATTCTTCATCTAGCCCTGATCTTACAGAATGTTCCTGGTCTCACCTGATTGCTGTATGGTGCCATGAGAATGGAATAAATACTGCCAGTGTAGCTAAATATCATTCATTATCTATATGATTAGTTATACTACCTGGTTAGATACAAGGTACATGGTACTATGGTGTTACTGTTGCAACCACTTATTATCTCCTCATCATAATTATCCAAGTATGATCTAGTATATATCAGACTAATATGTAATCCATAATTTCTGCCCATAGGTATAATCAGTTATCTACTGATTGAAATGATGAGTTAAGAGTGACATACCTTAACCTGGGTTATCAGCTTGGTATGTAGAAGATGTAATCAACCTAATACAATCATCATGGATAATAGCCACTTGTCATTTCTTTATCATGATTATCTAATTATTATCTAATATGTATCAAGCTGACTTGTAATGTCATACATCTATAATGTGTACCAGTAGGAGTAATCAGTTATCTATCCAATGACATCATGATCTGGAAATAGCAAGACAGGGTATACCTTTGACCTAGGTCATCTTTCTGACAATTATAAGATCATATTTACCAAGGAATATCAGGACTTTAAAAATTTCCTGATGCATAATGTCTGATCTATAGTGATATCATGGTGATAATCAAATGATAATGTATAAGTTGGGTGGCAAAATGATGATATTGAAAGGGCAATGATGGAACATAATGATATCAAAGGAAAATAACTGACATTGGTGGCAAAGTGATGATACTGAAAGGGCAATGATGGAACATAATGATATCAAAGGATAATAACTGACCTTGGTTGGGAAATAATAATGTGGAAATAATAATGTCTGATCCAGTGATGCCATAGTGATAATCAAATGATAATGTATAAGCTTGGTGGCAAAATGATGACATTGAAAGGGCAATGATGGAACACAATGATATCAAAGGATAATACCTGAAGACCGAGGCTAAAGGTCACACCCTTAGAAGGACTGGAGGACTGAGGAGACGAAGGACGAAGGCACTTGAAGTTTCGCTGAAAACACTGAGTGGCATTTCAAGTAGCTCTAGCTTAAGGGAATACAAGTGAGGAGACGAGTCCTTAAGTACTAAGAGATGGAGGCGGTAGAACCGCATGGAAAAGGACGAGTCATCTGCAGTATGGAATGACTCAGAAACTGCGGAGGTCTAGACTACTACATAGTAAGCGATGATTGATGAATGATGTCATCATGAGTCAGAGGATAAGGACTAAAGAGATAGGGAACTATCGGATCAATGATAGGAAAGGATAGGAATGAGGATCGGGGAATAGCAGACCGCAGCGATGTGAAGTAGGCGAAATCGCTAGAGGTCTAGGATACATTGTGAATATGAGGTAAAGGCGAAGAGAAAGAAATAGCGAGAGGAAAAGAGATACATAGGACGTCTCTGAGACAATCGTAACAGCAGCAGACTCCAAACAGAGCAAGGGTCTGGACTATGTGATCGGAGATCAGGTCTAGCTCAGTACCGACCATCTGAATCTTCCCTATGACTCAAAGAAACTCACGCAAAAGTGGATCAGACCATACGAGATTCTGGAATCTCGAGGCAACATGGTGAAACTGAAACTGCCCAAAAGAGTTAAATGTTCACCTACGGTCAATGTATCCCATGTAAAACAATTTCCATTACCCTTGCAGCTGTTATGGTTTCTCAGGCACGTTGAAACAGAACTTGGTGTCTCTGATGCAACTATGTATGCTTCAGGTGCAATACATCAGTCCTGATATCCTTGGTGATATTGATGACAAGTCACTATTAGATATTGGTATTCCAACCGGTGATATAACTCATCTGAAAAGGTGTTGTAGTGTTGTCATGGTTCCGGTTTACAGACAGTCGGAGACTAAAACTGTCAATGATTTGCACTGCCACCGACCTAAATTAACCTATGAAAACCCCAGTTACCCAAACTTGCCAAAGACCACAGTTTCAATTTTGAATCGGTCTCAAACCGCAAACTGCTGGTACCATTCACTTCATCTAGGCAGCCTAGCTTCATATTTGCAACTTGCTGCAAGCCTCAGTGCATGATTTTTCATGAATACCCAATCATTCTTCTGTTTCTGCCCATTCCTGTTCTCCGACTCTCTCACGTTTCAATCGTCATCACCAGTATGCAACATCTTTCTCAAGCAAACCATGCTCTCTACAAACCGCATCTTTTTACCACTGGCAATGATGTGAGTGTCATCTCATTGTGTTTTGTTTTTGTTTCCACCTTTTGTATTGCTCTGTGTCCGCCTCCGCTTTCCCCTGTGCTTGATGCCATGCTCACACCTTTCCTGTCGCCCCAATGGCACATTTATCATTGATCCTGAAGGCCAAGAAAATGAGTACTGGGCATGTGGGGTACATATTTGAAGTGTTACAAGCTCATTACTTACAAATTTGTAGACTCTATACTGTATGGTACAGATGAACAGTGTCAACAGTTTGTTACACAATGTCCCTGAAGATCTCCTGGCTTAGGTCGCTAGGATAATGGAAGTGAGTCAAGCAATCTGTTCACCGAGTATATCTAAGCATGGCCTAGCAGGTGCTGGTCCTTGCAAGAAACAAAGAAATGCTGGATCTATTGAGTATGACATTGGCTCTTTCCAGTTACATGACACTGACATTCAGCAGGTCTTCCTTGAAATCGCACCCAATGGATGTCCATTCAGTTCCCAATGTCATCAAGCTTGGTGATTCAGGACCCAACTATTGTTCAATCGAGCACAAATATTGTGTACTCTCTCAGTTGGGTGGTGTTGCTGGTGTTCCTCAGCCAGTCTGGTTTGGGGTTTAATGCGGATACAACATCATCGCACTCAGCTCTCTTGGCCTTTGCTAGATTCTAGATGTTTTCAACACTTGTGGATGGACCTTTTTGCCTGGTACAGTGTCCCTGATTGCTAGCCAAATGGTATGTTCCCTCTGCCAGTGCACTTGATGTTTACCTGTCTAATCCCGGATTTTTCAATTTATAGCTGCTTGTCTGGAGGTTGTTTGATGTAAACCCAAGTCCAGCGGACTACCGGACTAACCACTCGGGGGCTGACACTGACACTTGGAAGATGAAAAGGTAAAGAAGTAAGCAAAGGACTTTGGCGTGAAGCTCAAGAGGTCAAAGCTGGGTCCACCAGCTATGACTGACTCAAGTATTTATACAATCGGACTATTCTAAATACAAGCAGACTACATGAGGCATTACCTACATATATTCTAAGTGACATCATGTCTACATAATGATATAAGGGAGTGGTTAGTAATGGAATGACTGTGGTGATGCCATGGTGATGTAGTGACATTAGCCAAGAGCAGGAGTAACCCTTGGGTACCGAAGCCCATACCCCTACCCTTACCCCTTAAGGATAGTACCCTTGGGTAGACCACCCCTATTTACCTCTCATACTTATGTGTTCAAATGATGTTAGACTATTATAGTGATGAAAAGCCAGGCATGAGGTCACCAAAGTGGGACTTTTAATAGCCCCTGAGTACCCCTGGGTACCCTTGGAGGGTACAAAAATTCTGACAACTGTACCCCTACCCCTACCCTTATGGTACCCTCACCCTGACCCCTGGGGGTTACCCATACCCCTGCTCTTGCCTAAGTGACATCGAGGAGGAGGGCTGAGGGGTAGGTCACCTGACCTTAGTCTGAGTGTGAAGTAAACCTAAGTCTGGTCGGACTGTCATTCTATCACTTGGAGGCTGACTCGGACACTTGGAAAGAAGAGAAAGATAATGTGGAAGGCGAAAGACTTTGGCAATATGCTCAAGAGGTCAAAGCTGGGTCCACCAGCTATGACCGACTCGAGTATTTATACATTAGGACTATTCTACTGACATCCGGACTACATGAGGTATGACCTACATACATTCTGAGTGATGGAATCTACATAATGATATAAGGGAGTGGTTAGTAATAGATAGGGGGAACATTATAGTAATGTAGTGGCTAGTGTTCGAAAGTCCGGTCTTAAGACCAATAAAAGACCGATTTGTAACTGAACCGGACCGACCAAGACTGGTAAGTGGTTCGGTCTTGCTAGGTTTTATTAAGTCCAGTCTCAGTCTTTTAATTTTCGAAAAATTCAAAAAACCAACCAGGACCGGTTAAGACTGGTCTTTTGAGATTGTCTCCTATTTCGGAGTATGAGGAGAACCGTAACCGAACCGGCAAAAGACCGACAAAGACCGAAACATTGGTTTTTGTCGGTCTTGGTCCAGTTTTTTCTATATCAGGAAATTCCCAGGACCGGTTCGGTCTCAGTCTTTCCCAAATTAGGCAAAAAACTGGACCAGACCGGACTTGAAATCATTAGTAGTGACGTCGAGGATGAGGGCTGAGGGTAGGTCACCTGACCTTAGTCAGAGTGTCAGTGTGTCTAGACTCTAGTCCTGGCTGTCAGTAATGCCGGACTGAGGTCGGACTGTCCTCCAGACTAAGATTGTCGGTCGGTAATGGTGATTTACAACACTACCCCCTCTTTATGGCATGGATTCCAGACATGCAGGATTCTTCGAACAAAATACAGCATGAAACTCCGTCAAGGAGAGGCCCCAAATTTTCCTTGGAGCAGATGGGTTCAACCGGTGAAAGTCTGCGACGGCGGTCTTGGTGCGTCACTGACATCGTCCACAGTTTGCCATGTTGCGTCGGTGAGGTCCAATCCTTTCCATTTCACCAGGTACTCCAATTTCCTCCTTTTGACTCGTGATTCCAAGATTGATTCGACTTTCCATTCCGAAACACCCTCTTTATTGACGAGGACCGGATGCGGTCTAACCACCAGTTGTCTGGGAAAGGTGTCTAGGAATTTCTTCATGTGGGATACATTGACCGTTAGTGAGCATTTAACTCTTTTTGGCAATTTTAGCTTCACCGTGTTGCCTCGAGATTCCAGAATCTTGTATGGTCCAATCCACTTTTGCGTGAGTTTCTTGGAGTTGTAGGGAAGATCGAGATGGTCAGTACTGAGCCAGACCTGATCTTCGATCGCGTAGTCTCTGGCAGAGCCTTGCTCCGTTTGGAGTCTGCTGCCGCCTTCATCTGCTCAGCATGTTCTACCAATGCTTGTTTAACAAGCTTATGAGCTGTCCCGGCTTCTTGTACAAAAGTCGCCGCCTCCAAGTTCAACTTTGAGATTTTGAATCCCATGAGTGGCATGTAGTTCTGTGTAATACTGAACAGAATGCTGCTGGTAGTCCATGTGACCGAGTTGTTGTGCTGGAACTCCACAATTTGTCAGGAAATCAACCCAGCGATCCTGTTCCTTCAATGCACAGTATGCCCGGAGGTAACTGGCTAAGTCTTGATTGACTCGTGCGGTCTGTCCGTTGGTCTGTGGGTGATAGGTGGTGGAAAGTTTCTGTTCAATGCCTAGCATCTTACAGAGCTCCTTGGTGAATGCCGAGGTGAACTGAGGTCCCCAGTCAGAAACCACTGATTTTGAGTCCGTGCTGGCACCATACATTGTCCCTAAATAATGTAGCTAACTAAAGAGAAGAAATAGATTTAGAACAAGGAATGAAAATTACTTCTTTTGAGAAGCAGTCTACTATTACACAGACATTGTCAAATCCGTTAACCAGAGGGAAACCCGAAATAAAATCTACTGAGATGTCTTACCAAGGACCGGTTGGTATTGGTAATGGCATAAGCTTGCCAGCCGGCAGCTTTGATGATCCCTTCGTGAGGGCGCACACCTGACACCGGTCTACATAATCATAAATATCTTTTCACATGGCCGGCCAAGCAAATTTCCAGGCTACCAGCGAATAAGTCCGTTGTTGACCGCCGTGTCTGGCGATCGGCGAGTCATGGCATATAGTAATGAGAGAAGTACATAAAGATGGAGGAACAAAGACTTTGTTTTGTGAATTTAATACAAGATCATTATCTAACCGGTAGTCCGGTAGTCCATTGAGACTAGTATTTTTTGTTTCTTTTTGTATTTTATTGAGAAAAGAAGAAGAAAGGTGAACATCATTAATGAATACATGAGGAGGGAGTACTGTAATATTTTTGTTTAAATTAGATACCACATCTCTGTGATCTGGTCAACGAGATAAAGCATCGGCCCGAGAATTGGTAGTTCCTGGTTTACATACCATAACATAATTAGACTCTTGGAGTACTGCGTGCCAACGTGCCTGTCTAGCAGACAATGTCTGCAGATTTTTCCAATACTCCAAGTTTTTGTGATCAGTCCAAATCTCGAACTTTGGTCTACTGACCAGATAGTGCCGCCACTCCTTGAGAGCGTGGATTACTGCTAAAAGTTCTTTATCATAAATAGGGTAGTTCCGCTCTGCAGCATCAAATGAATATGAGATAAAGGTGCTGGGTCGCCATAGTCCGTCTTCACACAAGACCGAGAGCACAGCTCCGGTAGTGATGTCCAATGCGTCAGTCTCTATCTAGATGAGCTTCTTCGAATTTTCACTTTAAGGCTTGGAACGCCCACTCCTGATGCCCAGGACTGTTTCTTCTGGGTTAATAAGGTTAAAGGTTTACTGATGTTGGCGAATCCATCAATGAATCGCCAGTAATAGTTGCATAGTCCAAGAAATGACTGAACATGCTTCATAGTCTTTGGTACCGGCCAGTCTGCGATTGCCTTGGTCTTGTCTCCCTGCATGTCGACCTCCTCTTTAGATACCACCATATCCAAATAATCCACCTTCTTTTGAAAGAAATGACATTTAGAAGGTTTCACGAATAAATCATTCTTCCAGAAACGTTTTAGGACTTCCCGGACTATTTTGGCATGCTCTTCCCGAGAGAGACCACCGGTAAAAATATATAGATTGTCAAGATATTTAGCTACATTATGATGCATGTCATATGGAATAAGGCCTGCTCCGAAAATACATTGAGGAAGTCATGGAACTCCTCTAGTATCTCGTTTTTTAGATCTTTTATTTCATCCGCTTGGAGATTTCTAGTTTTTACACCATCAACAACCTGGATCTTCAAGTTGCGGGAATCAACCGGACTAGCTGGTACTGAGTTCTTCGGTCTTTCTTTATTCGAGTCTCTAGGAGCCGGCAGTGTAGCCGGTATTGACTCTTTCAGATCGGACTTCATGGACTCTCTATATTCCAGCGTAGTCATTAAATTACATGTAGATGGACACCTGTCAAAGGTCAGTGAAGGGATATTCCAATCAATGGACAGATTGTGTAGAGAAAGAAAATCATATCCAAGAAAAAGAGCATTAGTTGAAAGAGTAGTAATGTAGGCTCTGGCGGGAAAGGAATGCCAAGTGTTTTTTGAATCACAAATTGAAACAGAAAGATTAACATAGACCAAGATATTTTTTTGGGAGTTTTGGATGTCATCGGCGTTTTGTACGGAGATAGACCGGGATAGGGGTATTATTACAGGAAACTTGTAATGGTCAACTAATCGAGAATCAATAAAAGTGTGGGTTGCTCTGGAGTCGAGCAAGGCTTTCGTCATGACAACTGAAGAGGCTCTGCCAGTAGTCCAGAGGATAGTCCGAACTTCGAAACAATTTCAAGAGGTTCAACTGTTAAAACAATAGTAATTCTTGTAGTTCTTTCAATACAAATACTATCGAGTCTAGACATGATCTAGACCTTTCATTTATGCTTATGTAATGTAGATTAGATGTAGATAAGAGCTACATACACTATTGGCTACATTTCTACTTACTAAGGTGTGACTATAATGAGTCACACCTCTTAGTGATCATGATAAGAGTTACTTATGCTATTGGATAGAACAATCTTACATGATCATTCTATGATATTCTATACCACAATAGATACAAACATGTACTCTTGTATATAAGGAAGAACTCCTCTTCCTTGAATATCAGTTCGCTTCACTCATATCAAGTGTAGTAAACTCTTCTTAGTCTCGACATTCCTATTCTCAATCCTAGTAAGTTTTCTACTAGATCCCTACTCTTTTACAAATAGATTCTCTATCTGTACTGCGCTATTAGATATCCCCATAGGATTTCTAAAGGTTATGAGCCCCGTCTTGACTAAAGGTTAAGTCCGTCGAACAGTGCACTTTCTCAACTAGTGTTTCACACTTGTTGTTGATGCCCCGACAAGTTCTAAATTGACCGGTGAAGGAAATGGAAGGAGGAGATTTATAAATAGAACTACAAGCTGTAACAAAGTCTGGAGAATTTCTGTACAACTGCATTATTCGTGCAGTAATTTTTTCTTTTTCTTTTGAATTGGAATTAAGTACACCTCTTTTAATGTCTTTGAGTGCCACGCCCGTAGATGGGGACGCTGATTTAGACATTCTATATACTCAAGAATAACAAATTGGTACAGAAGAATTCTTAACTAAAGGAAACTTTTGTCCGTCTGCAGTCACACCCCTTGCGTAACTACAGGTACCTAATTTTTTGATACTTTGCCGGTTGCCGTCATCCATTGACCATAGTGGTCTTGTACCCACATAGTTTGGGCTTGGGGTACCGGTTGTCCTTGTGACCTTGGTGGGCCGGTGCGCTTGTAGGGGTTCTTCGGACAATTGAGTGAGATGTGTCCTTTCTCATTACAAGAGTAGCACGTCCGATTGTCGATATATGTGGCGTCGATCTCCATAGGTTTTTCTAGTCTGAGGAAGGTTTGACCGAGTGGTGCATAGCCTGCCAGACCTTTGTAGAAACTACTTCGTGGCCTTGCTTGCCATGAAGGAGAGGAAGATGCGGGCCAGGGCCCGGGTGGAGTCGGGAGTGGTTGAGCGCCGAATAATTGAGGTGCTCCGGTGGAGGTCTTAGGGGCCGGTCTCTTGGTGGCCACCTTTTCAAACTTACGGGCTAGTTTGATATATGCTTGCGTTAACTCGGTGAACTGCTTCAGTTCGACCTTAGTCCCGTGCATCTTGTGGAAGTTGTAAATTTTGAATGAGACCGCTTTTTTAAGCAAGCTGGAAGACTCCTCTTTGGTGATTTCAGTGTCACTGGCCAACTGAACAAATTCTCAAATGAATTCATTGACTGGAGTCGATCCTTGTTGCAGCTGGAGTAGCTTCTGGTATGCCTTGTGAACATATTGCTGGATCTGGACATACTCCTTGAGTTCTTTGCAGAGAATGGTCCACTCTGGGTATTCGGACTCTTCTTTATCTGCATATTTTTCCATCTCCAACAAGGCATAGGATTCCGCCTTACCCGAGAGTTGGTGGGCGAGTTCAGTGTTGAGGGAAAGGAATTCCTCCTGCTCTTCATTGGATAGAAGGGGGAGGTCGAGGTCTGTCTTGTCCTCATCACTGGAACACTGTTGAGGAGGGACATCTGGGGAGTCTGGGATCAAAGGTTCTCCTCTCCAGGAAGAGGTGGATAAAGAGTGCTGATGAGATGAAGTGGCTAAAGGGTTTCGAGGGATGAAGGGAGTGTTCTGCTCCGGTCTTTGATAGGGGGTTCTAGACATGATGGTAGAGACGGTTCACAGTGATGGTGACTACAGAGGAAAGCTAGAGCTTTTGTTACAGCTGGCCCAGATAGGGTCGGATGTAGACTTGGAGAAAGGGCGAAGACTAAGGACAGAGGACTAGTCCAGCAGACATAATGCCTGGCGAGACTCGAAGACTTGATGCACACTCAAGAGGGCAGAGGATTGAAGGGATTAAGAGATGAAGGACTTGAGGGAATGCTGAGAACAAGGTGATATTTCAAGTAGCTCTAGCTTAGGGTTACAAAGTGATGACACAGTCTTTAAGTACTACTAGTATGGAATACGATGGAATCACAAGAAAGGGGATGTATCATCCGCAGCATGGATGAGTAAGAAGCTGTGGAGGATTAATCATACATCAATCAAAGATGACAGAACAATGATGAGGCTATGATGAAGCCATGAGTCAGAGAATCAGAAATGAGATAGGACAAACTCGGAACAGTGATAGGAAGAATAATGAACAATGATAGAGGAAATGGGAAATGTGGAACAAGATTCTCAAATCACCCAAGTTCTATGGTACAGAGTGAAGACAAAGTAAAGGCGATAAGTGAAGGAACAAAAGAGAGAGACAAGACACAGAGAGAACTCTAGAGACAATCATAACAGACAGACAGGGTTACAAACGGTAAGGTGCCCTGTTGCAACTAGTGTTTTAAGGTCTGGTCCTAAAACCGATAAAAGACTGATTTTTAACTGGACCGGACCGATCAAGACTGGTCCTGATTGGTCCGGTCTTTCCTGGTTTTGATTGACATCAGTCTTGGTCTTTTGATTTTGAGAAAATCAAAAGACTGACCAAAGACCAGAGCAGACCGATGCTAGCCCCTGTTTGGTAGTATATTGACCGATTTATCCTGATTTTCCCACATTTGTAGGATTTTATTAAATAACATATCACTTGAGATCGGCCATATCTTGGCCACATATCAGTGGATTTACATATTTCCTGGTGGATATTACAGCCACCCCTAAGTGCAGATCCCACGCTATTCTATTCTCAGAAATAGGTTTTCTCAATATATAAACTCGAGAATGACATGTAATCTTAAATCAATCATATCTCGACGACCCCTGAACCAATTTGGATGACAAAAATATGGGCCGGTTAATAACCATAACTGGACCGGCAAAAGACCAACAAGTCCCCTTTAGTGGTTATCCCATCCCAACAATGCTTTCTGCGCTTATCAAGGATTTATCCATGAGCATTTGAACAAAGCTTTTTACTTGATTGTCAATAGCATAAAGGAATATAAATCATGGTGAAAACTTACGAGATTGATCACTGGTAAGTTTCTAGCAGTGGTATGTGCCAAGTGGATAGTAATTAGTGCCATTGAAGCATACAACTTGAAGATTTCCAACTTGCACTGCAGATGGAGTTACGAAAGCCAGTGTGCCTTGATTCACTTGGACCGGTAACTTAAGCAGGGCACTCATTTCTCAGATGCCTTTCAATGTTGACGTTATCTGTGCTATGGTGGAATTGAACTTTCCACTGAGGTCTCTAGAGATTTCAATGCTGTGACCAACTTTAGTAACTATACTTCTCACGCATCTGTCTGGGATTTGACTAGATTCCAAGCTCCTCTGCATTGCTGAATGTGCATTTTCTCAATATGAAGACATTCTCCTCAAGAATTTTTTGAGGTCATTGTACACCTCAAAGCTGTTATGGTCTTCATGATCCTCATCAATAAAGAAACTCTATACTGTTGTTGGAAGGAAAATTCTGCTGCATGGGAGATCTTCTGCCATCAGTTAGAATGTTCCACTGATGTCAATGTGCAGGGTGATCATAGGATAATGGTGCTGGTGTAAGTGCACCACACCAGTGGGTAATAGGATGCAACCATGACTAAAATGATTCACAAGACATTGTTTCCCCAGATCAACATGAGCACAGTAGATGATATGATCAAACAAGGTCTCTTAAAAATCAGAGATGTGATTATCGACTTTAGCCTCAGACTTGATGCTCAGATAGACACAAGCCTCCTCTTGCAGTGCCAACTGTAATCCAACATAAATACTGTCGGCACAGCACTTGATTTGTTCACTTTATTCACCTACATCTATGTTCCCAATGTCCTCCACCGCTTACCGACCTCTCCAGAACTATCTCACATCATTATCAATGTTTTCATCGGTGATGAAGGTCCTCCACTGATCAGATCATATGATTGTCGCTCCCCAGACATATATCTGGCGCCCTCAGCAATCCATATAGTGTCGCAAGGGGAAGGGTACTGGAATATTTGGGATCCACTGACTCCTCTGCACCTTGTTATAGATGGTGAATTTTGCATTCCAGCACCATGCTTCTCGAAAGACATTCAGTTGGTTGATTCCAATGACCAATATGAAGAACAAATCCGCATTGCATCTGTGAAGCTCAACACCAATCGCGAGGATCCCCGATTGTACGGATTATTGGTGCACCGACTGCAACATATTATTTGGGTACATATTTCTATCGTTTTTGGAATTCCATAACTTATTATCAAACGGCATATGTAGGAATATGGTCCCTCAGGAGGGTGAAAACCATGGGAGCGGTGAAAAGATGGTAGGAACATCAGCAGCACCGATTCCACCAGCAGAAAGAAGTCGAGTGGTATGTGATCGAGTTAGTCTGTACACGCCATGTACTAATTGACCGTTTTCCCTTAACGTGTACATCAGCAACGGGAATCACAGACTGCAAAACACGGAAAGGATTCATGTTTCTGTCAGCACTTTTGGATGGCGATGAATAATGTGAGGAATGGCGTTGTAATGTTATGTGTCATAGATATCAGCAGTATCTACGGAACGTGTTCCAGAACCTGGGGATGAATGAAAAAGCTGAAGTATATATAAGGTGATTCTGAACCACTGTATGTATACATATATCATGGAGATTAGACGACTTATGTGATAGCACATATTTACCGTCAAATGTAGCATATATTTACAGGGACTCTGAAACGTGTTTGTTGGCCTTGTTTCAGATCATTACATCTATCAGACATGATTCATCATCTTATGTATACATTCCAAGTGCTCAAGCACCTGCTCAGTCACATTATACGTGGCCCTGCATAGTTCTGAATCGTTCTGACAGCTCTGACCCACACTCAGTGGACTCCAGTATGACCTACATACAGTCACTATTTAGTGGTTATCCCACCCCCACAAGCTGTCTCAGCTTATCAGTGACATCCCAGAAAGCTGTGTAAACAATGAAGCACTTGCACCCAGTGTACTCTGGCAGGAATTTCATGCACATAAAGACTATATTGTGTCTTGGACATTGGGATGACTCCGAGTCTGGCAGCAAGGATAGACAGATAGGATTATTGATAATGCCAGGGAACTAGAGATTGACTGAACTGGAGTAACAACAGAAAGCTGGAAGGCTGAGTTTGCAGGATGTTCAGTCTTAGCCACTGCATCCTTTAAGGATAAGGGTAGTGCATTGCGGAAACATATGAGAAGACAACAATTGGTTCTCCAACCCTGAAGTGATAGTAAGTTGTCTTTCTCCTGAAGCTATACCTGTGACCAAACCACATGTCTGCATTGCTGATAAATTGGAAAAAGCATTAGAGGTATGTACTTTTGCTCAATTTGTGGATAGGGTTAGATTGACCTGTGTCTCAGGAGATGTAGGACTGGCATTGATTGTGGTACTATTCACTGTTCATGGCAGCAAATGCCTCTCATTTGAACAGATCAAAAACCGGACATGACAGACTCCCATGGTCTGACAAGTCTCTCTAGACTGTGACAAGCTGTGACTACCTTTGTATATACTATTTGACTATACTTTTACATGACCAATCTCAACTAGACACAAATCAAACATATCCAGGCACACTAACCAGAACTAACAAAATAGTAACCAATGGCTTTGCTGATATTCCTAACCCAGACTAACATTAATTTCCCTCCTAACATTGATATTCCTAACATCAATTGATTTGCCTTCTAGTGATTTGCCTCCTAACACCGATGTTCCTAACCCAGACTAACATTGATTTGCATCCTAACCTGGACTAACTAGTACTTTGTCAATATTCCTTAACCCAGACTAACCAATGTTTTGCTAACACATATTTGTCACTAACCTAGACTAACAAATTGACATCCATGATTGCTGATTTTTCCTTATTTTTCCCACTACTTTTTGACTTCACAGAGGTCAATCTATATTTTATCCTCTTATTACCAATTCTACTATTCAGGCAGGCCCTCAAGAGTGAGATTGTTCTAACTTGGAACACTTCAAGGGACTGGAAGGGAGAAAGTTGTCAGAATCGCCATCTCAGCCTCATCTCCTCACATTCCGGTGTACAAGAGCCGAGTCACTCTGGATGACACCACGACCAGGAGCTGTTGTGGGGGAACAAGCAGGGGTGCAGCTGCCATTGTCAATCCAAACTCAGACAGTATTGTGTGAGATGTCCTTTTGCGAGATCATCTTCAGATTTTATCTTTGATGGACCCTATGACATACATAATGCAAATCCCAATGAGAACATAAAAAAAAAACACCAAGTCATGGAGCGCATCACTGACTGTCCTGGGCCCGCCAGTACAAGCTCATCGGACATCCATGACCACGTTCCCTGAGTCACATCTGTCAGTTTTGGTAGATTGAATCAAAATTATCTATCTTACTGTACAATACAGTGGACACAAGTAAATTGTTTGGCAAGGATCTTCGTTCAGGTTGTCGGTACCCATCCATAGAGTGATATCTTGCTCATTCGTGAGTTCTGAAGCAGACAGCAACATTGTTGGTCCATCATGTGAACCAATTTTCCAGGTGGGGACATGGTTATCATAATTGACCAGTAGCTCCGAGTCACCTTCAATTGGCGATGTTGAAGGACTAACAGGATAAGCATCAACCTGAGCCTCCATTGTAGATATCTTAGTAGTTACAAGAGACTCGGAAGGTACCATGGGGACAGCGTAAACCCAATCTCCAAGGACTCCATGGCGTGTGAGACTCTGTATTCTTTTGCACAGGCAGTCCCGAGCTTCAGCGCTAAGGTTCTTCATGTTAATCCTGTGATCCGTGCGGCCTTCCAATTTGGCAAGAAATAAATTCGTAGGACCAACATCCCGGTGTAAGATTTTAGCAGTGACAAACACATTTTTGTGGGCTATGACTTGATCAGACATCTAGGTGATTTGAAAGGAAGGCCTTGAACTGACCAACAATGTAATCCAAGAACCCGACCAGTGAGGATGAGTTTAGCAACATCATGAGTGATGAGTCGGGATAGAACCCGAAGCTGGAATTTAGAGTCGTGCAGGAGGGTTGAGAGAAAGAAATAAGTCAAGTAGTTGACTTCAACACCACCTAATCGGTTGAGAGAGGTCCCCTGACTTGTTGCTCGCTGACGAGCTTGGGAACACCTTCAATGCCATGGTGTTCTAGTTTGTGTAAAATAATCCCCTCTGTATACTTCCTAAGAGGATCAATCCAGGAGTCCTTGACCGTGACATGTGACCCACTTCCATCATTTAAATCCATTTCGCCCTCCCAGACCGTCATTCCTCGACCAAGCAGGCTGTCAGAAATTGCAAGAACTTTCTTAAGCCAGATCTTGTGGCTTCTTTTGTGCATATCAGTGATTTCCAACCATTTGGTCCTCCCTCCTTGCTCCAGATATGGTTCGTTTTTTTCATTGTCTTTGTTTTCTTTGTTTTCTTCATTTTCTTTGTTGTCTTCATTGTCTTCATTGTCTTCTTCATCATCTGGCTCCATCTCCAAGCTCTGGGCCATCCAAAGTTGACTTTGAGTTGACATCTGATAAGCTCCACTTGATTGAAGTGTCAAAACCGATGATCGAGTAGTCCAGGAATGTGATACCGATAAGGATGTGGAGAAATAGTTGTGGTTCTGCATTGATGTCAAAGGAACGTGTTGGAAGTAGGTGTCATTCTGGGTACAAAGAGTCCAGAAATGTGATGCTTTCGTTGATAGTTTCAAGTTGGATGTTGTTTTTTTTTGTGTCGTTCTTCAGCAACTCATCCATGGTCAAGTGGAACCAGTCAGTTTTGCACCTGAGCAGGGCGGGTATCATCCAGATCTGTGGCTTTCAGTGAGTTTTCGTGAGCCACCTCTAGTCCCTCAAAGGGCTTACCATTGCTAAATTGTAGGGGGTAGCTTGTAGCGGAAATTTGCATGTGAGCGAGGCGGGTGCCTTAGATATCTACGGCTTTCGGTGAGTTTTCTTGAGCCACTTTTGGTCCCTCAGATTGCTCACCACTTTGCAGGGGGTGGCTTGTACTAGTGGCAATTTGCACCTAGGCAGGGTGGGTACCTTCGAGATGCATGGCTTTTGGTGAATTGGCTGTCAGTAAGTTGGCTTTCAGTGAGTTCTCTTGAGCCTTTTCTATCCTCTGTCGAAGTGCTCACTGTCACTAAATTGTAGGGGGTGTCTTGTAGCTGCAAAACCTGTCACAATTCTGAAACATTTGATGTTTGTTGATTCAGTTTGGATTGGTAAGACTTCACCCAGTTCCTGTGGGTCTCCCAGGCCACTGTCGACCATCAGCGATAAATTCAGGGCTACCAGAGTCCCTTTCTGGGCAATGACTGCATGCAATGAACAGGAGTAATCATTTGTGGTTGGGTAAGTAATCTATTATCATCATCATTCTTAAACCTTAGGTTCAGCTTGCTAATACTACTTGATATGCAAGCTCATAGTAGCCCTAATGTTTCAAAAGAATGTATATGGCTTTTTCAAAAAGATAGAGCTTGAAGTGTCCTTTGCCTGAAAGAAGGATCTGGGGTTTCAAACTGTTATTGACCAGACCAGACTTTTAAACTCCCATCTGTCCATACCATCTATCACTTGTCTGCACAATCCCCAAGATATCTAGCCTTTCACCTCTAGGAACAATCACCCACCTGATGATTATCAGAGCATCCTGTCTGGGTGGGCGCTGGAGAAGCAGGTTCTGGTCAACCATTAAAGTGCTGATTGGCTGTTGTTGGTCCAAGATTTTTTTTTGACATATATCATAGAGTCATAACCGAGGTATGCACAATAACCATAGGCTAAGGTGGCAATGATAGCAATGAGTTTTGCAGAAGAGAGATGTTTTTATATTTATGGGACGAGAGATGTTGATCCCACTAGTGGAGCCCTTGCTCTGTATATTCCGAGGCATAGTGAGTTTTGATCAAGGCAGAAGAAGGTGGATGTAGTGTTGCTGCAGCTGCAGCTTTAGCCAGTTCATGACAAAAGCCAGCCCTGACAAAAATCAAGTCCACTGCCAACTCATGTTACTACAAGCTGACTAATTTCAAACCAAAAATAGGTGGCTCAATGCAGACTTCACTTGCAAGCCGGCTTAAGCCACAGACATGCTTGAAGCATCTTTACCAGTCTTCCTCTGCATCACTTAGACTACACAAGCCTTGATGATGAAGGCCATAAAAGTGTGGCCTTGTTTGGTGGGAGTGATCATGCGCAGTTTGTTTTGCAACATACTGGCATATTAGCGAAAGCAATTCTGGAGATGATAGAGACAACATTGTTTCAGGCATGTTTGTGCACCATTCATAATGCATCATTGCTTAAGTTTTGCTAGGTCTAAGAAGTTGTTGTCCCACAGTGGCTTACAGGCATCTATACTGGCTGTTTTTGATCAAAGCATAGTCCTCGCTCCTTCAGACATTAAATCGGACAACCAGGATGCTGCACAGAGTGCAAAGTGCACTCAGTACCATCATAGTCAATCAATTGGATGAGTTGTCCAGTCAAAAGATTGTTTTATGCTCATCACCATTGTACAGCCTTCCATGTCTAGATCGAGCATGAAAATGAAGCACAATATGTTTCCTTGGACTCGATGGCTGGAGGTCGTGATTGACCTGAAGGTTTGGCAAACATCATCCACTAGGATGAAGAGTCTCTAATTCCTGGTTGCGGGTGTTTGTCCAAGGCAATGACATCCAATATGCTCCATCGGCTGCTGACACCATTCAAAGACGATGAAGATGCTGGCAAGCAGGTGGAGGAGGAAGTCACCATCATTAGATGGGATTGAGGTACAGTCTCTCATCACATGCTGATAAATTCCTGATGTCTCTTTGTTGAAGCAGACCTCAAAGCACTTTGTCGCTGAGCAAAAGAGAAAGTCTGGCATGGCACACAAGCAAATCGGCTGTCGCAAGCCCTCGACTTCAGGTAGTGAAGAGGATTTTCCCACCACTTGACAGAAACCCAGGTCCATGCAGTCACCTGGATCATCTCCCCATGACCAGAGTGATCTTCATGATGATCCTCTGTTTCTCGTCAACACACGCTGCATCCTTCATCAAGTAACTGGTCATCTTCATTTGGACTCAGATGAGAGTAAAGATGATGTACCGGAATTGGGCTACCCATCATGGGCATGTGACAAATGACTCGGAACACTCGCATCATGCCAGCATGCAACCTGCTGATGGGGATGTTGGAGCTCATCTGCTCACTCACCATCCATGAACAGCCTGCAGCTCCAGCCCACCACTCAAGATCTGTCTTCCTCCCCCACCACTCTAACAACCCTCAGCTCAAGTTGCGTCTTTACAGGCTAGGCCCCATTCTCGTCTCGTGTTGCCTGCCAAGCAGCCCAAGCCTAGGTCTCATTGTCATCTGGCATCACATAGAGGTGAGGTGAAGATACAATTAATGCTAAAATATTGTAGCAGTATTGTGCTGTTTCACAGCTGCTCTCTCGGGCTGTGCAAATGACATTGATCAACTTTCAATCAATTTAGCCTCTTGCCATTAAAAATGTGATACATCACTTATATGTAGCAACTCTGACCCCAAGCGAGTGACCTTAAGCTCCGTGACAATGCCAAAGGGACATGATACAGGTGGTTGACAAGATTGCTGTTCCTGCAGGGTCAGGGGTGCTGCAATGGGGGTGAAGGCCCAACAATAGCATCAGCAGATGGCTTTTCTTGAAGAAATTTAATTTGAGGATCACATTGAAAACATTAGGGTTGGGATCAGAATTGAGATTGGGAATGTAAATGGGTGGCTGGGTAGAGTGAGAAGGGCTGCAATTAATATGATTGTGGAGTTCGGAAATCCAGGATTCAACCGCCAATGCACACAGCATAACAGTCACATTCCTAGAAGTTTCTCATCTGTCATGTTTGCCAAGAAGGCATTCAAGAGATTGAGGACTTCATAAACCAGCACTGGTTTTTCTACATAGATGTATTTGCCAAGTAGCTTCTTGCCATGATTCCACCAGACTAGATTGTGAAAGTAGAGCAATACTTGATACTCCAGTCCACTCCTCTTGGAAATGAGACATGTGAACTTGGTGACTTTTGCAAAGTGTTTTTGTGCAAGATGCCCTCCTATTCATGGCCCATTGAATAGGGACTCAATATGTTGGTGTGACTCAGAGATGCACTCTTGCAGATAAATAATTGTTTTTTCAATCTCATACAATCATATCGTTTGTTGATTCATATAGCAAACTGTCAAGAAGGCCATCCTTGAGGTAGTCTCCTCAATTATCATGTTGTTTATGCTGCAATCTCAGTTTAGCACCTCTATTTCTTCCACTGCCTGCTGTTGAACTGTTGATGCATGATAATTTACCCTTATGTCATTTGGAACCAAGAGGCCAGTTGATGAAGAAATTTATTGCTGCAAATGTGATCTACCTGAGCCCATCCATCAGCCACACCTGGTCCTCTGTATTTCTATCATACAAGTGTTTGGCCTTAAAATTTCTGCCATGACAAAAGTTCAGGAGTACTTCCAACTATCAGAAAGTTATTGTAACTTCATTGGTCAATTCTCATCAAGGGAGTGAAGCTCGTTCAGAAAGTTCTTCATCTGATACATTAACATTGATCCCCGGTTGAGGACATGCTGGGCAAAACAATGCTAGCTCACTCTTCTTGGCCTTCCGAGAGTGGTGACTGAACCCTTTCATTTCAGTAACTTAAGTAGCCTCCATTGTCGGGCAACTCAGAGCAACTCGGGATATCAGTCCTGAAGCCATGTCAGTAAGTTGTAAAATAGAATCAATACACATACTGCAATAATGAGCATTAGAAGTCACTCTTCAGACCTTACTAGAATAATTCATAGCTGATGTACCACATTCCAGATTGTCTCAAATGCAAATGAAATCATCCAAGACTTGAAACAAGGTCGGACAATGGTGAGGACTCCAGATAGACTGCTGAACTGAGGACTCCCAGTTAAGGGTGGATGAAGCCTCAAGGAGGAGAAGAAGGAGGTCTATTGCATGGCAAAGACAAGGATAGCAGATGATAATGTGGGTAGACCAAGATGAGGATTGTGGGAACTACAGGAGACATCTAATATAGCTAAGCGAGTCGTGCACAGACCAAGACAAAAGAGGATGCTAGGAACAAGGGAAAAGTGAGGGAATTCTATGAGTGGACAATAAGAATACATGTGGAGTGATGAGAAGACAAGAAGACAAGAAGATGTCGGAGATTGGAGATCTGCAGTAAGAAGGATGAATAAGAAGGCTGTGGAGTACTATGTGGAGTACTAGAGTTCTGAGTAAGCAAGGATGAGAGATAAGAGATGATAAGAGATACTCAGAGATAGAGAGACAGAGGCAAGAGAGACAAAAGAAACAAGAGAGATGGGAGACTTGAGAGAGATGGGAGACTTGAGAGAGACGGGAGACTTGAGAAAGATGGGAGACTTGAGAGAGGAGGAGTCAGGACGGCTTCGGGAAGACTCGGGAAGACTTTTGAAAGGGAGATTCAGGAAGGCTGTGGGAAGACTCAAGAGGACCGTGGGAAGACTAAAAGAAGGAAAAAGATAGGAGCTGAGGGACAAGTTGTAACAATATCATTTGCTCACATCAATATACAAGACTATTTTCCAAAGGCCAAAAGGCAACCACACCATCAAAAGAGAGGCCAAGGCCATGTCAAATTTCAGCACTTGTATTGAAGGTCAGGCCACCCATAGGTGGTAGGTTTAATAATGTCGCAAGGAAGTCGGCAAAGCAAATTTATTGCCAAAATACAACTTGGCATCAAGAGAATAAGTTCAAGACGACCCCAGGATTTATTGGATTGATAAGGACTTGCTTGATGTATTTAGATTCAAACAGGGACCAACAGTGCAGAACTTGATAGTGACAATAAATCATCTCACAGTGCCTACAAAGAGGACCCGATTACTGCACCTTGGTCGAAGATTAGATTGGCAGGCTATACTACCAAGGGACCCCCAGTCCCTCTGAGATCAGCCCTGAAGGCTTCAAAAACTCAAGGCAAACCGACAAATCTGGAGGAAGGCGTGGAAGTCTTAGTACTATTCACCTATGCTTGATGTCCATCCATACTCACATGACCATGCTGTCCAAATTTAGGGAGCTCCGAAAGGAGGTAGCTCTCCTGCAGGAGCAAATCAACTCCCTTCTCTCACAAGATGTGTTCAACTCTCCACTCCCCTCCCCTAGGACCATGCCCACTGTAGTCCCGCCTCATTCACCCTCCCCTCCCTCCTCCCCCTCCACAGCATCGGCAATGAGTCACACCACTCACCCCGACCACCCCTGGTTGCAGCACCTGTTGGACAACGACAGGTGCCCTCAATTCATCCTGAACCATGTTGACTCATCCATATGTCCCCATCTGGCGCTAGTGTAGAGTCTTGAACCTGTGGATGGGTGTCTAATTGACAATGTATGTGTTACAGCTGGCCCGGGTAGGGTCGGTTGTAGACTTGAATGCGAAGGCTAAGACGAAGGATAGGCCGAGCAGACTTAACGTCTGGCGAAGCCGAAGGACTAAGGGTTCTTTCGAGGAGGAACTCACGAAGAGTCTCGTCACTCGAAGACTAAGGCTAAGG
>JBBPPE010000090.1:0-28406 GCA_038091835.1 Leccinum ochraceum
CACAGAACAATTCGTCATTCGGGCCTGTGACGCATGACAGACGAAAAAAATTCGTCATTTTGGGGCCCGTGTGACGCGTGACAGACGAATCGATCGATTTAGTACAGTATAAAGAGTAGCACTTGTACTTTGATTACCTCAGTCTAGTATTGTTTTCTTCTTGTCCTCTAGTATCCACTACTAAGTCTTCCTATGACTTGTGTGATCTCCTCAACACTATACTCTTATCCTCTCAATGTCTGCCTTGTTGCAAGACAAAACTACTGCGACTCTACAGCAGTAAGCACCAAGTGTATACAATCCCTGACACTAACGGCTATACCCTTGTATTCTCTCTTACTACTTCTGAGCCCCCTTTTTAGGTTG
Source organism: Leccinum ochraceum (assembly GCA_038091835.1). Lineage (NCBI taxonomy): Eukaryota > Fungi > Basidiomycota > Agaricomycetes > Boletales > Boletaceae > Leccinum > Leccinum ochraceum. Next base: position 367 of record JBBPPE010000090.1, read on the forward strand.
TTTGGTTTGCTAGTCTGTTCTAGCACTCTCCCAGAGTTGGTGCTTAATAAATATTAGATCAATGTGGTATTAAAATATATTAAAAAGACTTACAATGGTGTAGTAACCATGATGGGGGCCAGGATACCAACTCATTAGTATTGGAGAACCCTGGAACACCAACTTGTGGGTCTGCAACATCATTAGATAAGTTCTATTGAGATAGCAAGTCTCAATTGTGTGTGCAGTAGCCTGAAAGGGAACTAAGATAACAGTGGGAGATACTCACTGTTATAGTCCAAAGGTAACAAACAAGGTGAAGGTAGTTGCGAGAGAAGAACTCAAGCAAGTAGCTTAGGTAAGAATGAGGATGGAAGAATAAATTAAAGACTTGTTATTGACATGAGGCTCTACCTCCAGGTTTATGTATGTTACATGAATGTTTGTATCTATGTACATTTTCTCCTATAATAGAGAAATAGAGATAGAACTCTATGGAAGGTCATGGAAAGATGACAAAGATACTATGAGCCATCCACAGTAAGATACTGCTATTGTCCAATGGAGTTAAAACCTTATCTATGTGATGAGTAACACAAATAGCATAAGTAAAGATAAGAGAGATAAGAGATAGTGAGTCATATCTGTGAGTGTCACAATTAAGTCATGGTGTGTAACTAATCAGTAATGTGTCAGTAACACTAGTATTGTTACTAGGAATCATGGTATGGAAAAGAAATGAATCCATGATTCTCAACAAGTTCCTGTTGGTGATAGTGTCCAAGTCACCCAATTCAGCTTGTAGTAAAGGCCCAGGAGAGAGTATGCATGAGCTTGATTTATGAGTCAAAGTGATCAATGATGTGTTGTGGTCTGAGTCCACAACCCATGGCAAGAACTGAGCAGGATATCTGCTAATCAGCAATGCTGGTGGGTATGACTTGGTGGCCACTGGCATCTACTGTGTGGTGGAAATCAGCCTGAGAAATGGATGCCGGATGGAGATCTGGGGTATCTTTTTGTTGAGGAAAATTAATGTACTCCAGCTGGACTAAACTTGCAGGCCTGGGTGCTGGTATCTTGGTCACAGATGTGCCTTGCATGACAAAGTCTTGTACATCAGGCAGTGGGGCATTGAGACCACCATTCGAGTCAGAGTCTGTTCATGGAGATGCAAATTACTAGCATTGAGCAAGTATAAAACAATGACTGACCTGTAACTCCAAAACCAAGCTTGCCAGCCCAGTGAGTGTGGTCACCTTTGAGCTTCTTCTCTGGAGTCTCAGACCTGCTAACTTTAGACTTGTGCTTCTTCCATGAAGTTATCGAGTGGACCTGTTCCACACTAATCATTCACTGCAGGGAAACATTACTCAATTCTATGGTAACTCAGTTTTCGAACATTTTCATCTTGATTTCTGGTATATGCAAGCCATGTCGCCAATTGCGCAGTTCAAGGCAACATACAAAACTACCCCAACATGGTGGTGGCACCAGCTTCATTGACCAATGGATCACTAGTGCCACCCTTGAGCTTGACTTGGCAAGATGATGACCAGTTACCTTGGTTGTTAAGGTTATTCAACCAGGGTAGTTGAGTGAGCAAAGGAGGTCTGTCTTCCAGTGATTCTCCACCAGCTGAAGAAAAGCAAAGAACTTATATGTGAGTGAGAAAATGAGGTCTTTATACTAGATCATTTCCATAACATGATTCAACACCTTGCCAACAACATGTTCCATATGTTCCTCTATGTGGAAATCTACATATGGTTCCGGATACTGACAAATCAATACCCGTTGTTGTTGCTGGCCAACGACTGGCTCTTGAGCCCCAGTGAGGTTGATAACACGATCAGCGCTGTGATCCACAAGCACAAGACGTGTCCCTCGGGTGAATTGGGTGGACCAGGACAAGGTAGGGTCGCGTTATGTTGCTATTATTAGCTCACCACACATTTTATTAACTAAATTATTTCGAACAGCAGTCCCCATCGTCTCCATCAATGAACAATCTTGCGTTGGGCCTGACAATCTTTTTCACCAAGTAATTTCTAAAGAGGTAAGTGTTTATTTCATATCTATCGATCTATAAGTGTGACATTTCTTAGCTTCGACACATTAGATACTTGTACCTACGAAAAACCAGGTTGGCTGTTCAATCTTTTCTGCTTAGGTCACCAGTGTTGCACGAGCAGGCCCGCAGTTCCACGTGGGAACCTGCGTCCAGGTACTTCTACTGGCACGAGATTGTATTGGGTGAAATGCAATGGTTCAAGAATTGTACTATCCACAACTTTCTGATGCAAACCCTGAGTTCTCCCACATCAGGATCTTGGGTGGGCATCACAGAGGAGTTCCCTCAACCATGGGTAGACCATAATGTATCCTTCGCAATCCCAGTCAGCAGATATGCCGAAGATTGAAACTCTTTGGGGCCATATCTTCAAATCAGGAACTTGAGGAATTTTCTGACTATACTGATTTCAACTGGCATTACTTATATAGCTGATTGTTACTGATAGTAATGGCCAATACTGATGTCAGACACAAGTACAACATCAGTCAGTAAGTCACTCACATTATCAGTGACTCATTATTTTCCAATTCTCAGTATTTATCAGTACAGTTTCAGCAATTATCAGTACATCAGTTTGTAAGACTAACATTAAATACATTATCTTGGATATTTGCCCTCATAAGTTATTCTATTGTGTTGCCCTTCTTTAACTGATGTTTCTTTGTGAAAATTGAAGCAGAAAATATATGACTGGCAAGGAGACCTAGCTGAGTCTGCCAACAAAGCAGTTAACAGGTTTTTTGAGAGATATGAACAGTTTGTGATTTCCCAACCAAGTTGACTATGTTGCATGGGCAGTTCCTGTGCCCAAAGAAGGGTCAGATTCATATCCCATTCTTCCCAACATGTACCTTTACATGTGGCAGAGTATTGATGAGGACACAGATCCTGTTGTAAATCACTGTCACCGACCGACCGACCATAGTCCGGAAGCACAGTCCGACCACAGTCTGGCATCTCCGACGGTCAGGACTAGAGTCCGGACATACCGACACTCGGACTAAGGTCAGGTGACCTACCCTCAACCCTCATCCTCGACGTCACTACATTACCATGATGTTCCCACTATCATTTCATTATAACTCACTCCCTTACATCATTATGTAGATCTGAGGTCATTTAGAATGTATATAGGTAATACCTCATGTAGTCCGCATGTATGTAGAATAGTCCGGTTGTATAAATACTCAAGTCGGTCATAGCTGGTAGACCCAGCTTTGACCTCTTGAGCATATCGCCAAAGTCCTTCACTTTCCACATATCTTTCTATTCTTTCCAAGTGTCCGAGTCAGCCCCCGAGTGATAGACCGGTAGTCCGCCGGACTTAGGTTTACATCAGATCCTGAGCAACCGGTACATCAGAGTTCATTGTCAATATATTGCTAATGATATCCATAGACAGGAAAAGATTTGTTCTTGCATGAATGCATCCTGTAAACCTTCACTTTATTTCTGTTCAGTGTTCAAATTGTTCCAGTACATGTAAGGAATGAGAAGTGGCTGTGTGTCATGCTAGCTCTTGTAAATGTTGCAGTGAGTTTGTAACTAACTGTATGTCTGACTTGGTTAACTTGTAGTCTAGGTCGAGAGAGTCTTTCATCATTTGGAAACTGATAACCATGTGGTTCCTGCTAGAAAGTTCCAAAGGGGGTTTTCAGGAAAGTTATGGAAGTCAATTACTAATCATATCATGAAATCCATTGAGCACCTCTCAGATTGGAAATGGGACAAGGTTATGGCAGAGGCAGCCTGGACTCTGAGTATGTGGGGATACACAAAGGTATTTCAACTTTGGGGGAGTGTCTCCAGGTTAAGGATAAAGTCAGGGAGGGCAGTCAGTTTTGAGCCAGATTCAGAGTAGTAGTGGATGTTGCTTTGCATAATAATTTGGAATGGATACATGATAGGATGTGGTGATGAACTACCTGGAAATCTGAGACTTTCTATAGCTGGGCTACTAGTAGCCCTTTACTTCTTGACTGAATGATACACTGAATGTATGGGATGACTAAGAAACTACACTTCTGATCAAATGACACATACTGAATAGATGGAAAAGCTGTATCTCTAATATGATGAGTATCTGATATATGATTTGTGAATGGGTTAATTGGTCAATGTGAATCTTATTTAACTGAGCTGCTAGTAAATGCTTGCTTCCTGAATGAATGGAACACTGAATTTATGTGATGACTGAAAAGCTATATCTCTGATATAATGTGTTTGTGATATATACTTAGTGAATGGATTAACTGGTCAATGTGAATCTGACTTAACTGAAGGGGTCACATTCTCATGTAATGAATACATGGCATAAACTCAGTAATTGTATTGACTGACATAATGTAAGAAGACCTTACAAAGTGGGGGACTGCTGTCAGTAATCATTCTTCTGATTTACTGATTTGATCTGAGACTCTGACTAACCTGATATAACTGATATAACTGATGTCAGTCATTTCAGTAACTATCAGTCAGGTCAGAAAAAACCCCAACTTGGTTCTTGATTAGTAGGCTTTAACCATCCCTTGATTCCAGGTGCTTCTGGTACTAGACATGTGCCACATTCACTGTTGACCAATGAACATCTTGTCTGAGCACAAGATGATCGATCTAAAGGCCATCTATGATGCAAACAAGACAAGCATTTGTGACACTATTGTGTGTTCACAATCTGATGTCTCCAGACCATTGCAAGAGATCTCATGTCTCAATTTGCTAAACATCCTTTGACCATTTAGCATGTTTGACTAGCTCTGCCCAGCAGCACCAAATGGTCTTGCAAATGGATTTGAGTGTTTCTTTTGAAATAGGGATGCTGTTCTTGTCTTCCACAAATGTAAACTTGTAATGGGACCCGGGAGTTGCTGTGGGCCTTGGGAGACTTGCTCCATTCATAGTATTTGGTTTGTGACCAAAAGCAGAGCTTTGGGTACACTTACACTGTCTTCGCAGGATTGGATGAATCAGTTATGGTCTTCTGTAATGATGCCAAAAACTAGTCTACTATCATTCTGTTTAATGTAATGTAATCAGTTCATAGTACCATTACAGTGAATGCTCACTTCAGGGTATCACATTCCATCATAACTTTGATAAGTTGGGTCTTAAGTGCTTTACAGCGATCTTTAAACTCTGTATGTATGCAGCCTAGCTAGCATATATGGACTGATAAGCATATAGGTAAGAATAACACACATGATACTATAAATAGTCAAGCAATTGATGTCCAATCTGCAATGATTAGGGGGTGAAAGAACAGTGCCAAAAATCTCTGGATCCTGTAGGCTGTCAGAGAAACTGCCATGATTGGGAATGAAACCATTGCCGCTACTGAAGAAGAAAAGTTGTACATACTGCTCTATTCATCATAGCAGTGGGTATGGAGAAAATGAGAGAGATGCACCATCTGTACCACAGGAGCATATACAGTTTTAACAACTCTGACCAGTTGATACCACAACAGAATTAAGTTCAAGTTCCCACACATCTTATGTTCGTCAACGAAAATGGACTTGAATGTGCCAAACACTGATCTTACTGATCTCTTGATCCTCCAAATCCCTGTGATTAATATATCTGACAATGCAATGTTATTGGACATTGAGTGTATTATTCCTGGATGGGAAACATACATGTTTTCTCTTAGTGCTGTCCAACCTGGTAAACGGTAAGGAAGTCATACCTTCAAGTTGTTCTGTTTTTTTACTTCTTATTACCACTTTCTCACTGGCAGACAATTGTCCTTCATATCAAGCCCCATGAGTCAGTTAAAACATTTGTTTTTGCTTAGCTGCTAATATCTGAATTTAGTCACAGAGAAGTCCAGCTGCATGGATTCAATAAGACTTGGAAAATGTTTGCGGATGCATAGTTGTGAGTTTTCCCTTCTTTGGTGTGTCAGACAGACTCGGAAGACCATGTGGCAAAACAAGAGAACAAGTCTGAGTCTGATACCATGATTCAACCTCAATTCTTTGGTGATTATATCTCATATGTATCTGATAACACTAATTTTGTTTGATTACTTTATTACTAATATATTTAGTTGCCCTATCTTACCATGTCATTTGCTTGTCTGTTGCAAATGGAATACCAACTCTTACAGCACATCAAACTATATTCCCTGTGCTTTCAAACCATCGCTTATACAATCACAAATTGAAGAGAATAATCTGGCTCCCAATGTGTATTCCCAGACATTAGCAAGGTCCTAAGTGTTGTCGACTGGTGTAGAATAGGGCTATTCTATGGGTATTGTTTTTCATGCTGTTGCGAGTTGTTACATTTATGCTGTCATTATTGTCGTTTTTTGTTACCATGTTAATCACATTGTGAATGAAACTGTATTCTGTGATTCCAAATGACAGAAAAGAACTACTAAATGAAAAAGAGCTATTTCACATCTCCATCTGCACCATCATCATTGTCATCCAAATTGCCTGCATTTGACTGAAATCTGTAAGGCACCCCAAGGTCTGAAATGTTGACACCCAGCTTTGCCATCATTCAAAAAAACACCTGAAAAATTAGACAGTAATGTGAGTTTGTATGGAATCATTGCAACAACACTCCATACATTGCAAATTTTGCAAATGTAGACATCATCAAGTAATGTTGAGGAATGACACATTGGACCCTTGTCCAGATCGGCAAATGGATCTGTAATACTATTATGGTAGAAGTGTGACAAAAGTGACATCACAATTTATTTTCAGTTTTGAAACCAATGGAGTCTGGCTCTTGGAAAAAGTGATTGGCAAAAATTCTCAGATTTCTGGCTTTCCAAACCAAACAATCTATCACAACATGAATCAAAATCATATCATCAGATTATTGGACACATCACTTACCACCAAGTCTGAGCCATCTGCATCTCCAGGCAAGTAAAGATGCCAGAATGAATATCCATAAATGAGGTCCTGGGTCCTAGATGGGGTGACTATCTGTGGATGAATGGCTCAACACAGCTGCATGGGTGGGTTACTAGCTTGTTACTACTTGTAGTTCACATAATACTGAATTGTGTGACCGACTGGGAGGTTGAAAACACAATGCAGTACTTGAGTTGTAATTGTGGGTACATAGATGTGCTGAGTTCTTTTGTTAAGTAGTTAGCACCAATTTACCTTTTTTGTACAAAATGTGTTTGCAGTAGAGAGAAACATTGGTTGTTCACTTCAAGGATGATGTCAATGATCTGCCAGTGCAACAGTTTATTCTCAGTGTTGCAGACAATTTGTTACATTCAAATGTACATTAGTTTTTGCAGTTTCAACATGCAACATTCAGGCGAATAAACTATGTATGTATGTATGTATGTATGTATGTGGTAGTGGGATGTGTTAACAATGTTAGGCAAGTTATTGTCGATTTTGAGAATGAGAACATCATCTATTAAAAGTTACAGGATGGATGGCGTAGTTGGCGGCTAAATAGACAGCGTAGATCAATGGATCTCAGTTCAATGTTTATCTTCAGCATGTTCGCTCTTTGAACATTCCATACTAGCAGACCCCAGTGTTGTTGATGTCATGATGTATTCTGGCTTGTGCACTTGTTGTGACTAGCATACCTGTTAGTAATAGTGAGCCCCTCAACGTGAATAAAACAGGCAACTAACATTCATTGGACACTCATTCCAAAATGCCTCTTCTGCACAATTCTGTTGTTAGCGACTTTATCTTGAATTACTTACCTTTTGGTGACTTGCTTTCTGTGGCACACATATTTAAACGACAGTACACGGATGTCATGTCATATATCAACTATCACATCCACTGTCAGCTGGCAGGATTTGTTCCAGACACAGGAGCTTTCCTGTCCATCATGTTGAAGATGGAAGCTGTTGTTGCCAACATGGCTGCACTTCAGTTGACACTCCCGCAATCTGAAAATCAGTGGACTCTTGAAAATCTCAATATTTATGTTCCTTGCTGGGGAGAAGAGGAGCTAAAGGATCATCTTTTGCACTATTAGCCACAGTAATGCCAGTGATGGTATAACTGTATAACGACTCGCATGCATTGGTGTTCATTACATGGTTTGTAGTGAAATGAACTTACATCCAAGTGCCATATTACAGTTCCATCCACCTTCTAGAGATTATGGTAGCTTGTCTTGCATGCGGATTGTTGCATTACAGATTTTGTGTCTGGTTGAATTGTAATCTTAGCTTGTATTGTGATAGAGACAAAATGAGGAGTGGCATAACTAGTGCTAGCAAACCACTCGCATTCTCGAGAGGTGCATGCACCATGGGTCCAATGGGGGGAGCAAACCAGGGGAGGCTGCATCAACACACCCAACCCTAGTGGTGATGTCCTCAGGAAGGGTACCATTGAATTAGTGTGTTATTTCTGCTTCATTTTTGCAAGAATTAGCACTGAGGGACGCGATGTTGAGCACTGGGAGAAGTGATTGGGGAGGAAGACAGTGCCTGTCGCAAAAATGTGAACAGGCGGGGCTACATATGATTCAATTTTTAGAAGTATCTGAAAGTGGCAATAGTACTAGTTCCACGATGTCATTTGTAACCATTTGTACCTCTGTTGGAGCATACACTTACTGTCTATTTCAGGCAACTTGGCTAGGTGAGAAATTCACATAAAAAGCAGCTCTCATCTTCAGTCAACTGTAGCACCTCAATGCCCACTTAGATATCAACGGAAATGATACCATTCGACCCAGAATAGCCAATGGGCACCATGTGAGTCATATGATGTCCTGCATTGGAGTTGCCCTTGCACACCCTTTACAAGTAGATACCCGCGCACATGTCCTGTCATCCAACTCATCCTCCCTGCTCTCTCGCCTCAGTGTGCAGAAGCTACCATATGATACTATCCATGCAAAACACCCTCACCATCGTCAATTGTCTTTTGATTGCATTAAAATATATTTGCCGGACATCGCTTCATTGCTCTCCATCCACCTGAACAACACAGGTAGAACAACTGCCAGCATGGCTAAAACTCACTGGCATGTGCTACTTCATGCGTTATTGTGATGTGTCCGGGAACATCTATTTGAAGATGTTTGTCTGCCAGTTGGTAAGTAATTGTCAATGACTCGATGCAACACCTGACCTGGACTGAATGTATCAGAACTTTAGTCTTGAGAATGAAGAGACTGGATGGTGTATCTCGACAGCGGGACAGCAAGTGGTGAATCGATCGATATGTCTTTGTGTGATAGCTTCCTTTTTTCAATATCACATTGATCATAGTGTTTGATGAGTCGCACGAGTTGTCATGGTCGTCACTCGTCATCATGATTGTTAATAGGGGGGATGTAGAATATATATTTGTCTCAATCTGCTTTGAATTGAGTATTGAAAATTTGTCTGCTACTACCAATATGGCGTCATACACTTGCAGTGTAACTCGTTCCACTTCCAGAGCTGATGTTTGCACTATCGAACAATACCAGACAGTTCTTGCTACAGTGCTTTTATCTTAGAGTATGGGCACCCATTCATTTCCGCATACATCGTGACACTGTCGCTGACATACAATTGTACCTCTTACAGTGCAATCTCCAACCCTTATCGTTATCTCATTTATATGGCATCACAACACGATAGCATGCAGCTGATGAACTCTTTCATCACACCACAGAATTGATCCACTCTTTTCCAGCTTGGAAGGGAGATATCTTGGTGTTGAAGATGAACATATCTGATGGAGAGGTCATTGACACCGAACCTGATGATCTGTATGAGTGTGAAGAGTACCTCTTGGAGGCTATTATGAATGGAATTGTTGGTAAGTTTTATACAATTCTTTTACTTAAAACATAATATTGATTCTGAAGTGCAGATTGATATATGAGGCTAAGTTGCCATTGAAGTTGTGTTATGCAATGCAGTGTACAATAGTCATAGTATATTCTTTTTCATTTACACTAAGTTGTGTTTTGTAAAGTAAAGTGTAAATGGTAACAACTTATCCATCTGCATGCACAATGCATTCAAAAACAATGGTGAATTGCAGTGAGTCAGTATTTGGCATTTGCAAAGAAAGAAACACTTTTCACGACAGAAAACTGTGTCGTGTAAACCAAAAAAAATGTTAGGGGGAAGTGGTGGAAGTGAAGCACAACGAAACCACAATGAATTCAGATACGGAATTATAACAATGCCCGGAGTGTGTGTTGAGTGCATTTTAAAGCTTGTTAATGAACCTGTTATTTCGGAAAAGTCGGAGGAATGTTGAGGAGTGCCTTTTTGGTGAACATTATCGTCTTTAGTGATACATCCATTGATTATGTGAATGGGGATGTTTTCCGGAAAGCCTACAGCACCTGAGTGTTAGGTTGCATTACATAACTTAGCCTTTCATCACTACAGTCAAGTGCCACGTCCTACAACCTAAAACTTTTGAAGTCTTGTTGAACTTCTCTCAAGCTGCAACCTCATTCTTGAAAATATCTCCCTACACAATGCAACTGAACTCAAAAGTGCCAATAGCTTTGGAAAGTGACATTACAAATTTCACTGTTGAAAAGGACATTGTCAAAGCTGAGCAAGGCATGCACAGATTACCTCAAGGTATGCTGAATCTGTATCACTTCCTTGTGCTCAATTTCTACAGAATACCTGGGAAGCAATCAAGCAGACCTTATTGCACATGCCTGCTAGCAGTTTCATGTCATTTTCTTTGCCAGAAGGTAATGAGAGCACAGAAAGTGAAATTGAAGTGGCTCAAAAGGATGGAAGGACTCCGAAGGAGAGGTTCACAAGCAGAAGAGACAGTGATTGGTTGTTCACTTTATTCATTTTCTCTATTCCAACTACTCTGACCAAGTTAAGACCCTAGGCTCTAGCTAACCAGAGCATCTCATCAAGCAGTCATGCAACAGAGGAGGTAATTCAAGTTAATAGCTGTCTTTAGCTATGGCTGGATTTTCAATCAGATTTTAATTGTGCACTCCAGGCCTATATAGTATGGAATTCACAACTCATCTAATAACTCTCCTCAGCAGTAACAGCTTCACTTTTTGTTGTAAAAATAATGATCAACTTTCCATCTCAACATTTTCCTTGAGCCACTTCAGTTCATTAGCTACATTCTCAATTAGTATTAAATTATATGTCTTGTCACACAAAGTTACCATTGTGCATGGTTTTATAATGAATTGTGAGTTGCCTTGGTGTGTAGTAATTAGTGAAACATTTTCCTTTCATGGACTATTCAGTGGACCATTTCTCAGACTCAGTTGACTCTTCTGGTTCAGCAAGTCTTGGGAATTATTTTCTCGGTGTATTCAAGGAAGTCATAGGCTCTGATGGAATGTTGTATCTACAGCTGTTACATCATCTTGATATGGCACTGGTCACCTTCGGTTGCAGTGTCATAAGTTTTCCTGCCCATTTTGAAAATTGATACTGAAGTGTTTCAATTTCTCACTTGTTTGGAATTCACTACCCACAGGGCATGTAGGTGGGCAAACACCGCGTGGAGAATTGTCACCATGGTGTACATCTCAGGCTCTCATGTTACAAATTTCTTCTGCAAGGTCATTGCAGGTAAGTTAGCAGACATGTCAGAAGATGTTGTGGACATTGCACAACTGAGTTTGACACATCTGGCTTCTCTTAAACTCTGAGAAATATACTCTGTGTATTACTACGGCCATTTCATCTACTACTATGACTATTTCATGTATGTATGATGAATATCCTGTCACAATCGAGTTCATCTGGTTAGATTCCCCACCTAAATCATAAAGGTGCTCCACCTCTGTCTCATTTCCATAGTACATAGTAAGTGACCCACCAGACTTGGTGGGGATATGCGAGATTGGTAAAAGGCTGCAGTCTGGTGGTCGGTTGTGTTGGCAACCACAAGCTGCATTGTGGTGGCATTGAAAAGGCTAGGAGATACCATGCAGGTGATGACAATGTTCAGTCCTCAGGATGTTGATTGTGCCGAAATAGTGGAGATTGAATGTAATATTGAGCGCTCAACATTCAACCCCCATTATGGTCCTCATTTGGCATGTACATGGGTCCAAAGCACACCTGGGCCTCAAGTCAGTCAAGTCAAATAGTTGCATTATCTTTGTCCAGAAGTGGCAACCTTCACTAATATATCTTGCGGCTGTAGCATCGATATTGATAGTGACAATCGGTAGGACACTTCTCTTTTGTATGCTGTTTGCACATTTCTTAAACTCAACTAACTCTTTCAATTGAACATCCAATGTCGCAGTTATGTTGATCTGGGTCAACACACACTCCTCTTTTCAACCACATCAACAGCAACTCCTCTCCTTGCTATAAGATTGAGGCTGTCATGTTGTGCATGTTTCATATTGCCCAAATATCTGACAGTACTAAGCTTCATACATGGCATATACACTTTTTCAGAAATGACCTCCACACACAAGCATAAACAACCAAATCCAATAGACATGGCAGGATTAATAAGTGATTCTTTGATCCAGCAGCTGGCCATTGGACTCTAATTAACTTTTGTACTAATCTAGATTCCTTGACATTGCTTAGCAATGCCATTCAATATGGCAAATATTCAGCTTGAAGGTTCAAATGATGCAGATGCCAATCTCATGCTGCCATCACTAATAGAGTCTGGTAAGTCACTTGTATTTTTTCTTATCTTGCCATATTGCTCACATATTGTAATCAACCAGTGACCTTTTATCAATTTCTTGCCAACCATGCTTACAATTGGTTCATCGTCCAAGAGACATGATTTCCATCTATAAATATTACCTCTGTGCTGTGACCTGTGTGCCTAGCAATTCAACATGAGCTCAGGTAAAAATTTCCATCGATAGAGCCATAGATTTTAGTTGCAGGCTGCAATATGAACAGGCCACTTATATTCCAGAGAATGCTATGTTCTATTGTATATGAAATAGAACAGAAATAGAACATGTCAGTAACAATGTGTATGCATTATAGTTTGAGGGATTGAATGTATGACAAGATGGACAGCTAAGGCTTTAAACAGACTATTAATGCTGAGGTAGGTTCACTGTGACATGATACATCCTAACTTCCTACTAAATCTGCCTGTGTTAGCTTCACTGGGTCAGGATGTGCTATTCAAAACAGCTTATGATTCCACAGAAAAATTACTTGCAACTCCTTATCCTTTGCTTGATTAAATATGGTGCTCTCAGATGAGTCTTCAGGATATGGTTACTCCTGCCATATGGCAAAGATAAGATATTTGTATATTCCCAATTCCAGAGGGACTTATACCAATGTGACACAAGTGCCTTTTCTCATGTATACACCAGTACAGTTTCATCTGTGTCTGGTTTGAAGTGTGTGTCCTCCAGTCGACTACTAAAAGTTGTGCACAGGATGTTGAATGTGTCTTTGGTCACCCAATTTTGAAAAAGTTCCACCTTGATTGGTGCTACAAGCAAGACACTTCCCATGAGACTCTTTGAAAGCAACTATGACACAACAACAGCCCACATGCTAGCACTTTCATGTATCATGGTATATTCTGTCTTGGCATCCATTTATCATTATCCTGCTAAGAATCTTCTCTGATAGCTCCTTTGCGGGGTTCACCGAGTATCTCAAGGTTGATGCTCAAACAGCAAGGATCCTATCAATTTTTCTACAGAAGTATATGCTGAACATTTTGATGTTTATTGTGATGACATAGTTGCATGCCCTGGGGATGTTTTATTTGGCTCCCTATATCAATGCTGTTACTGTACAGTACAACTCTGCCCTCTGGAAGTATCAGTTGCAGCTCAATGAAATCAAGCATTTCAAGAAAGTTACTCAATATTGCTAATGAATACCTGACAATCCACCCTGACTACATTACTTCAGTCCAGTATGTCAAACATTACACTTTCATTTGTGTGGTAGATATCAAATGCACTGTGAATGTCATTATATAAATGATGTGCATCACTGATAACTGGAGAAGATTTATTATCTATTGAAGGAGTTCACTGGATCTTGCTCCTCCACCATAACTAGTGCTATCATGCAAGAAATTGAGATTTGGTGATGAGATTGATGAGGAAGAGGAGCAGGATGGGTTGAATAATGATGCTGTTTGCCCTATAGAAATTCTTGATCTTACAATGCTGCAATCAGCTGATGCACATATCATTCTTTTTCACCACATATGTAGCATCACACAAGAAGACATTGGTGTCCCAGTACAATTATTCTATATCCATGGTATGGCCCAGGGAGATCAGATGGACACCATAGGCAATTGTTAGATATGTTAAATTTCTCTTAATCAAGATATATTTTTAAGATTTTTGCAAGACTTGGGAGATTTTGTGTTGAGCTTTACAGAGATAACAAGCAGTTTTGTACCTATGAGCCTCATCAGTGTTTGTGTGATCTGGATTCTTATGATCACCTTTGATGCTTCTTTTGAGTATGTGCATAGTACTTTTCAAGAGAAACATTCAAGTTGTAATCTGTGACTGTATGCCATAGAACTTATTGTTTTACAGCAGTTTACAAAACTAATGGCACTTGCGACTTGAAAAAATATTACACAACAATAAAAGGATTTAGAAAAATTTGTGTAGTTACCCTATGCCATCCACCTCACCTACACTGACTATGCACTTCCAAATACCTTGAACTTGTCGGGGGGTCACACCCTCACACCCACCACCCTTGTTGACGCAGTTGAAGTCCAACTTTGGACATATACCCTAGCGCCTTCTAGGGAATTGCATGGTCCTGCATGACATGGCAACAATGACAATGATGCATGCACACACACATCCTTACCTGAAATATTGACAACTGACAATACACACTGCACTCATGCTCCCTCACACAACATTGATGACAATGACATGCACCCTCACCCACAACATCATTGATGACAACACACACACACATGCATCACATGCAATGTTGTCAAGACGACATGTGCTTGAACTCAACAACAAGACAAGGGAGATGGTAGATGTGTGACAGTGCAATAAGAACAATGGAGATGGACAGTGATGACAAATGCAATGACGTGAATTTCTGCCACTCTTGAGGACAAGGACAGGGACATGGGGAGGGTGACAATGGGGATATGATGACATGATGGCATACCACGACGCACAATGACGATGAACAGGCACCAAGTTGTTATTTTCATGAAAAGTTTGTAATAGATATAGTACAGTATCAATATTTGCTATGGTGGCGAGTGCTTAAATGAGCAAATTTCTCTAAGTCCTTCTGTTGTTGTGTGATATTTTTTTCAAGTTGTGAGTGCCATTAGTTTTGCAAATTTCTGTAAATAATGAGCTCTGTGCAGGGATAGTAGCCACATTATGGCTGCATTCAGCACAGCAGTCAAGATAAACAGAGGAGACTTAGAGTTGATTCCCAGTGAGAAATGACTAGTGGGAAATCGAAGCACAGCTATGGATATGTAAAAAAGTGTTCCAAACTCCAATGGGCATCGACCAAGAGCTACTTATATAATACTTGTCCACGCTAACTAGATCTTGGTCGCTCTCCGTTGCCACTGTATGTGCCTCGTAAACTATATGCACTCTCTAACTTTAATATACATGCGTTTTCAAACAAACTGCCCATCATGGACACCGATTTCCAGAGGGAATGATGGTGTATCTGTCGCAAGTACTGTAAAGGACTTCGCAGGCGTCTCAAATCAGAACGGACCTGGTATCGACACTTACAGCACTCTTCAGAAGACGAAAAACATGCAATATGAACAGTGCACCTGTCTGACCAATTTCGAGTGCAACTAACATCATTGCGTCCTGGGCCGGTCCTTCTGCTGACTTGGAGTGACCGGAACATTGACCTCGTGCAGATGATCAAACAGATACACGACCTACACAACGACAGCGCATGGATGACGAGGTATGTAATACTATGTATACTCACCCGATCACGTTCTAGATATAACTTAGGTGCCGGGCAGGGATCAGTCTGATTTCCATCGCCTGCCGGTGGGCGATAACGGCGATGGCCCATTTGACAATGACATGGATAGACCTGATTTGGACCATGGAGACAATAATGGCCGCAATGGCCCATTCGACGATGACATGGATAGACCTGATTTGGACCATGGAGACAATAACAGCAATGGCCCATTAGACAACCCGGATGACAGACGTGATCCAGAGCATGGAAACAGACAGCCAAATCACCTTGAACAAGAAGATAGACCTCCGGAGAGGCCCTTCGATTCTCTTCCCCAACATCATACCGCTCTTGGCGACATTGATCTCTCTGAGCTCAAACAAAGCGCCTGTCTTGACTTCCTCCAACGAGATATAGCATTCATCCGATCGCTATGAGATGCAAAATTAGATGATCCCAGAGGACTATCTGATGAGGTTCTCAAACGGCTTCGAGATCCGCCGCAAACCCCACCTCAAATATCAACGATCCTATCATACAACTTGCTCTGAGTATGTTCCTTGCGCTCGAACACTCCGCCCAGGAAACCTATGAAAAGATCTGTTGTGCGGTAGAAATGTGTTTTCAAGGATCCAGCCTCCCGTCGCATTATCAGATCAAGAAGATCCTCACGGACATTACTGGTGTCAAGCCCATCATTAGCGATATGTGTATCAACAGTTGTTTCGCATACACAGGGCCCTATCAAGACCTAGAACAGTGCCCTAAGTGTAGAGAACAATGCTACGACCCCATACAGCTAGCTCGTTCATCTGGCCGCACCAAGGCCCCTCATGCAGTCTTTAATATGATCCCAATTGGACCACAATTACAGACACTCTATCGCCATCCTGAAACTGCGGCGAAACTACATTATCATGACGAGCGGACACAGCAAATCTTTGAGGAACTCAGGCGAAACAAAGGCATTCCTGATATATACAACAATATTCTCACTGGAAAAGCCTACCTCGAGGCTTGTTGCACCAACCAAATCAGCGAAGACGATATCCTCCTTATCTTCAAGTTCTCGATTGATGGTGCGCAACTATACGAGAAGAAAGAATCTGACTGCTGGATCTACATCTGAATCGTTCTCAAACACAGCCCCGATGAACGTTGTAAAGACAACAAGTCCTCCCAGTAGTAGTTGGCAGGTAGTAGTCAGGGGTTTGCCTGGCGATAGGCTCGACCCTATAGAGGTCCAGGGAGTTCAGAAGGTTTCGTCGATGAGGGAGAAGGCGTTGAACAGCAGTCCGACGGTAGTCCGGAGGTGTCGAAGACAGCCCGGTTGTAGTCTGGTGTGACTGACGGTAGTCTGGTCATGTCAGCGATGAGAAGGACGGTGAGGAGGAGCTCTGTATTGAGCTATGAGGTGAGGAGGAGCAGTCGGAATGTAGTAGTAGCTGCGTGGGATCCATAGATCCCTTTTCCAAACCAAGATACAAGTCTTTATAATCCTGGGCATATCCCGAGACTGTCTAGCGAGTCTAATGTAGATATATGAAACCGTAAACACAACATAACAAAAGTAAAAGAAAACTGAAGACAAGACCGGGGCTCGCCGGCCGGTGTAAGCATAGTCCGGTACTACAGGACTAGCGGTACTGCGAAAAAGGGGACCGGACTGCGTAAGGACAAACCGGTAGAAGGTAGGAACAACGGGGAGACATTGTGAAATATGTGAAAAAGAGGGTATCTGAACCTAGGGATTTCTGAATCTCTACAACGTTACAAGAAAAAGAATGTTTTACCTGGCGCGATTATCCCCAGACCCAAAAAGCCAGGGTATATTCAATTGTTTCTCTATTCTGGGTTCCATCATCTCTCGGCACTACAACGAGAAGGTCTCCCGATATGGAATGGCTTCTCGCAAAGACTTTTCATCTCGCGGCTATTTTTCTTCCTCTCTTGTGGTGATGGCCCTGGTCTGCTATGCACTAGCTGTTTTGTAGGACATACTGGAAAGTGTGGTTGCCGTCTGTTATGCCCACTTAAAGGTCGACGGAAAGTGCGTGGCTCACAATATTACCCTGTTCTTCTCCTGCCGGACAACTATGACATTCCTGATTGCTTGCATGACGACATCAGCCCATATGACATTGTAACAGGCACATCCCACGTCTACGTCCCAAAACTAAAGTATCTAATGTCGGCATCAAACAAGCGGCAATACGAAGAGTGCCGCCTCGAGACTGGCATTGTGGGGCCCACTGGCAGTATCTTGCTCGGATTACAGCTGTTACGATTGTCTCCGAGATTCACTATGTACCTCTTTTCCCTTTCTTTCTCTTTCGCTTATCGCCTTTACTTCTTGTTCACAATGTATCATAGACCTCGGGTGATTTCGCTCACTTCACATCACTGATGGTCCGCTTTTCCCCGATCCTGTTCCTACTCTTTCCTATCTGCTATCCGATATCTCCCTATCGCTTTTCTGACTCATGATGACGTCACTCATCATTCGTCGCTTACTGTACACATAGCATTACGCAGATTCTGACTCATTCTTCACTGCGGATGACTCCTCTATTCCATGCGGTTCTACCGCCTTCCATCTCGTAGTACTTAACGACTCATCTCCTCGTTTGTATTCCTTTAAGCTAGAAATCCAACCGAGTATCTTCTGCAAATCCTCGAGTGCCTTCGTCCCCTTAGTCCTCTGCCCTTCTTGGGTGTGTCCCTTAGCCCTAGTCTTTGAGTGACGAGACTCTTCGTGAGTTCCTCCTCGAAAGAACCCTTAGTCTTTTGGCTTCGCCAAGCGTTACGCTTGCTCGGCCTATCCTTCGTCTTAGCCTTCGCCCTCAAGTCTACAGCCGACCCTACCCAGGCCAGCTGTAACAACAGCCAGAGAAAATCCTCGGCATTCCAGAATGCTTCTTGTCCAAGATTATGCATTATGCAGGAGCAAACATGGCCTTGCTTTTTGTTGATCTTTGGCATGGTACCATGGACTGTGATGAGCACACAGACAGCAAGGCGACCTGGCCCTGGAGAGTCCTCGTTGGAGAAAAGTGGGAAGAGCATGGCCGTGCTGTCGCAGCATGTAAGCGCCACCTTCCTGGCTGCTTCGATGTCGCTCTCCGGAATCCCGCTGAGAAATTGAACTCGTTCTACAAGGCGCACAAGTTCATCACATGGCTATATCATCTCTGTCTGGCACTCAGGCTCTACAATATTCTACCTCGTGACTATTGGCAAAACTTCTGCAAGTTTACTGTGGCACTCCGAATCATATCGCAGTATGATATTTCACCTGACAACATGAGACAAGCTTATTGGTGGTTTTCCGAATGGGAAGAAGAGTTTGAGATGCTGTATTATCAATGTCGCACTGACCGTATCCACTTCATTCGGCCTTGCGTCCATCTTAGCAACCACCTCATACTTGAAGCAATTCGTGTTGGGGCACCCATCTGCTCATCACAGTGGACTATGGAATGGACAATCAGTAATCTAGGTCGAGAGATTCACCAACCATCCAACCCCTTTTCAAATCTCGCACAACAAGGCATTCGACGATGTCAAACTAATGCACTCATTGCAATGTTCCCGCAATTCGACGTGACAAACAAGAACCTTCCTCAAGGCACGGAAGATATTGGTGACGGATACACCCTTTCATGCAAATGTGACCGGACCCTTGTCGAGCCTTCTCCTCAAGAATCCGAAGCAATAGTCCAATTCTTGCAGAAACCTGCCCCGGCACAATTTCAACGGTGGATCGCCAGATAGCGATCAACGTATCTCACGTCATGTGAAGGTAATTTACATTTATCCTATAAAAACATTTACCTCACAAAAAATAGATCACGTGTGACGACCACACATCATATCAGGTTGCCAAAGTCCAGTACTTCACACAGCTTGCTGTCCAAACAGATCCTGAAGACCTTCATGTGGAAGAAAGGCAGTGGAAGTTTGTCAACGCCGCTTGTGTTTTTCTCTTCAGCCGTTTCGATCCTAAACTCGACCGGTTATCTTATGGAACACTCAAGGCCTGTCAATTCTTAGGTGAACCAAGTCTCACTTTCATGCACATCAAGGACATCATTTCGGTCGTTGGGATGGTACCACA
Organism: Leccinum ochraceum; assembly: GCA_038091835.1. Classification (NCBI taxonomy): domain Eukaryota; kingdom Fungi; phylum Basidiomycota; class Agaricomycetes; order Boletales; family Boletaceae; genus Leccinum; species Leccinum ochraceum. The sequence goes on from JBBPPE010000090.1 coordinate 20,404, forward strand.
TCAATTTAGCGCAGAAGGTGGTGGCGAGCCTATACCACAACAATATTTTGTGGTGGATATGAGCAAACTTGATGGTGCTTACAATTGCTCACAGACAGATGGTGCAGACGAGTTGGAGGATGGAAACAACAATGTGAATGATGCTACAGAGTAATGGTACACACTGATTGTTCTACTATGTTTCAATTCGAGCACACTTTACCTCCCTTTCTTCTTCCTCGGACTCAGAGGTTGAATCAGAACTATTCTTCTCATCATCAAGTGGGAGCTCGATGTGGTCAGTCTTCTTCATCAAGAAATTGTACTCATAGCTTTTGAGGACACGGATGTATGCTGTCTTGAGGGCAGAGAACAGCCGGAGGTAGATCGAGGGGAATGCCTGTACAGAATGGTTGGTCCGGAAGGCATTGTAGCCATCCTCGGGCTCGGTAATTTCACTACTTATTAAATGTGTCAAATGACAATAGGCTCAATAGCTCAATAAGTTGTATGCATACATGTGTACCTTTCAGAAACCGAATTGACAGATTCACTGCCAGGTCCGGAGATGAGAACAGGGAGGTTACTAACTTGAAATACAACCGCCTTATCAAAATTAGTGACTCGGAGTGTCACGGTTACTGATGATGATCATTTTATAAAAGTGTACATACCACCGGGCCCGGTTTGGCTGGATTTATGATGCATGAGTAGGTGTTCCATTCTTCTGTGACACCCTGTAATTTGAAGACCATAATGTTATCTGTGTCAGTGTCGACAGAGGAAAGAGGATTGGATATAGAGGTATTGGTATTCTGCATTGTGGTATCAATTAGAGTTCTACTTTGCACATATACTAGATCATCTACACTTGCGGAGTTCAAATCCTCCTTCACCTTTAATTTGTATGATCTCTATGTCTACTCCAGATTTGGCGCATATAGTACCTCAGGATCATCCATATTTATGGATCCTTTTGGCTCGCCATCACCAACAATGCTCCCAAACACCTTGGGGAACACCATGAACAACATCGCCCCTATCGGGAGTTCAGAGCATGGCGGACCGACGAGCTTGCTTCAGTACGATCAAATCGGGCAGTTCACAGCGACCAACGTGATGTTGCCTGCCAACCAGCCTCAGGTACGTGTTTCGTTTAATTTTCTCCCCTCGACAACTTACTACTTGAGTCCAGACATATCATCAGTTTGAACAACAGATCCAGTCACTTCAAGCTGCAAATGCACAACTGCAAGCTGAAAACCAGGTACTTATAGCTGCTAAGACTAGCTACGAGTGAGTCGTTTTTTCGTGCATATAATTTGCTCGTACACTGATATATCCATAAGCCTGGATGCATTCAAGCGGCTTACCGGCGCACTCCGACTCTCTTTGGATCCCATGGAAATTAAGGCTGATCAAGTCAGCATCTTGTTTACCAGCAGGCATTCAGCTGGCTTGCCGCAGGCTACCCCTCTCTCTCCACCACTAAATGAGAGCGACTATCCCGGGGTTCGGTTCTGGACTCAAGACAAATTCAAAAACTGGGAGAAACTTGAAAGTGCAAAATGACAAGGAGTGCCATGACAGTGGGACGACTCAGCAACATCATCGCTCCTTTGGCTTGAGGACCAGTATGGCAACATCCTCAGCAAGGAGGTCGCAGCGGCTATCCTCAGGAAGATGCGCAGGGTTTGGCATAGCTTCAAGAGCGGGGCAAGGCACCAGCTACCTGGGGTGCCGCTACAGACGAGGTGAAGACATTGTTTTATGCAAAAGTCACTACAGCATTTCCGCAGCTGCATCTATGCTTCAATAACTGGAAAGCCAAAGCTGTTGCTACGTCAAGATACTCCTCATGGAGACAAACCTACCTAAAGGACTCAAAAGAGTCTGGAAAGCACCTGGTCAAACTTGAAGGTTCAGTAGACTCGGAGCCTGACTTCAAACATCTCAAGATGGAATCCTACCCGACGGAGGCCATGGAGCCTGAGGATAGCATAGATACCAGCTTCTCTGATGTTCAAGAGGTTATGAAATCATCTGAGTCAGACATCGAGCCAGCTTCAACCTTGTCAAGCACATCATCCATTTCGGAGAAGATTCCCATTGTCAAGAATCCATTGTAAGTTATAATTTCTATACAGGAAAATTCTAACAGCACGTCACTGGCATGTATCTATTAGGGCCAGCCTGTGGAAGGGGAAAGGAAAGGGGAAAGAGACGGCATGCAAGGTGGCACCCGCTGGCGGGCCCAACCCACTGGCAGCAAAGATGAAATGTTCCATCACAGCAGCATTCTGAGTCACCACACTGCTAGCCGCCACATCGACACCATCTGGGCCAGCAGTGGCAGTGTCGGCAACACTATCAGCTGCAGCAGTCAACAATGATGTATGAGGTCTGCTCTGATAGTACGTACAGCAGAAGCAGAACAAGAAGAAAAATGAATATTACTTGGAAATTGTACTACTGCACCATTGAAAGTGTTCTCCAGCAAAGCTACATGGAAGGCCAGTCACACAACTATACAGAAAAATACTTAGTTGTTCTTCAATGGTGACATGTTTGGAATGTGTGAAGCTGTGTGATGAATGATCTTCAATGAGATGCTAGAAAATGTGCTTTTTAACATTGAGCTCATGGTGGATGCAACCAGAATGCCTGTGGATGAGTTCAAGGACCCACATAGATCCTGCTAAAATAGATGTGTGAGATTGCATGTGCTCCACTTTCTCTCCTCTGAGGGACTGAGGGACTCAAAGGAGGGCTAGATTCTCAGATGTATTCCAAGTAGCTCTAGCTAGGGTTATATGAGGAAGATGTCCTTAAGTACTACTGAGATGGAATGCAAGAATTGCATGGAAGGAGAGTGCATCATCCACAGTGATGAATGAGTCAGGAATAGTGCAGAGGAGTGATTGTATAGTAAGCAAGATAAGAGATAGGGTGTGATATGATCACAAAGGAAAAAAAAATGGATCATCAGTAGTGTGGAACAAGACATAAAACCACCTGAGATCTATGATACATTATGAAGAGACAAAGATATAAACAAAAGAAAGAAAAACAAGGCAAAAGGAGAAGAAATGATCATAACAAGTGTTGTGACTCCATGACTCAGGCTGGCACAGCCTGCATCACATCTTGGGTTGTTGCCAGATTCAACCCAAAAAGAAAGGTGAAAGTTTGCACACCCCAATAGCAGGTTAATTTCTCAATATACTAAGTTAGTTTTGAAACATACCAAATGTAAATTCAAAGCAACAGAAGCAGAGTACCTCAGACTCATTGTCAGATAAGGAGAAGTCCAAATAGACACTCACAAGGTCAAAGGAGTATTTGACTAGTGGCCAATACCTTCAATGAAGGATTTTTCAGGTTTTGAAACTTCTACAGATATTTTGTAAGAGGCTGCTTTGCAATAAACCCCTGAATTCTTTGACCTCCTGAAAGAAGGAGTGGGAATGGAGAACAGAATGTACCACCATGTTCAATCACCTCAAAGAACTGTTAACCAGTTCACCAATCCTCGCTATGCCCTGTGAAACAGGAAAATTCTGAGTAGACACTGATGGTTCAAGAATCAGGGTAGGAGCAATCCTCTCCTAATTCTAAGACTCTATATTGTGTCTGATCACTTACATCTCAAAGTTTTTGTCTAATGCTGAACAAAATTGATAATCATGCAGCAGACCTACTTAGTAGAGATGCTCATCATCATCTTCCATTCCAAAGAGCAGAGACAGATGAGATGGCATCAACACTTCCAAACCATTTTATACTTACAGATCACAAGAATTTGGATTCTACAGGAAACCCCAATATCTATCTTGTCAAAAAGCTCATTGACATCAAATCCTTCAAGATTACCACTTCACAATTTCTCACTGACTGGGATCAAAACAAAACCAGCAGATCTTCTGCTGCAGAGGTCAGATTTTTTTTCATTTTTGTTCCTTTTGCCCTGCCAGGACAGGCCTACTACGGCTTCCTGTCGGTCCTGTCATTTCTGCTAAAAGTTTTAGACATGCAAATCCTGAATTAGTGTCTACCAGGATGATAACTAATGTGTGTGGATGTGCACTAACATGTGTGATGGATGTCATATACTCAGTTTGTCAGAGATGATCAGGTAAGAACAGAATAAGAGTGTGGCAAAAAGATCTATGTAGCAGGAGGGAGATATACATAATGATAGGTGTCAAGTCTCGTCTTGGAGGTTTGGATCATTTGGTGAATGCAAATCTTCTGGCATGCAAGCAGTGCTTCTTTGATGTATGATGAGAAAATTACCTCCTGCTCCCAGCCAACTTAACCTCAGTGGCTGCATCATGGTGACCTTTCCTTCTTTGACAAGTAGTGTTTGTATATTGATGTGCTGATTTCAAGGTGGTACAGTCACTGTCCATTGAATTATCACATTTTCATTTTCGGAGAGTGATATGAAATGTCACCTAGTGTTTTTCGAAAGTGTTGTGTGGTGTTGACAAAGTCCAAAAGGTGGTGTACTGCCAGCCATGTTGTTAGGAGGTAGGGGATGTTGGTAGTGTTGTAAAGATGCTAACAGCCCTGGATAAATGTAGGCTGCTAGGTATCAGGGGTTTGCCTGGTGAAAGGCTCATTCCTATAGAGGTTCAGGGAGTCCAGGAAGGTTCATCAACGAGGGGAACAGTGTTGAACAGGGGTCCAATGGTAGTCTAGAGGTGTCAAAGACAGCCCAGTCATAGTCCGGTAGTGACTGACGGTAGGTCCAGTTGTGTCAGCGATGAGAAGGACGGTGAGGATGAGCTCTGTAGTGAGCTATGAGGTGCGGAGGGGCAATCAGAAAGTTGTAGTAGTTGTGTGGGATCTGTAGATAGTATTTCCAAAGTCAATACAAAGTCTTTATAGTCCCGGGCATATCCTGAGACTGTCTAGCAAGTCTAAAGTAGATATAGCGAAAAGGTAAACAAAACAAAACATAAGTAAAATCAGTACAAGGGAAGACCAGAGGTCACCAGCCAGTATAGTGGTAGTCCGGTAGTACAGGACTAGTGGTACTTCACAAAAGGGAACCAGACTGGGGAAGGGCGGTGTAGATACTCGAAGTGGTGTGAGTGGGGGTGCGAGGGGAAGTCGTCCCAAAGGATCCTGTAGGTCAGGTAGTGAGTAGACAGTGTTCCGAGCTAGAAAAACAATGGTCCAGCGTGATTCCGGCCGGAAAATGGTAGTCCGGAGCGCGGGAAAGCGGACCGGACTATCGGAAACGCGGGAAAGCGACGAGGAATGGGGCGGGACGTGTCGAGGAAGGCGAGACGAGGTGTAAGATGGTGATGGGACGTGCGTGCGAGGTGAGAGTGAGTGGTAAAAACGTAAAATTCCTTTCAAAATGTGGGATACATGATTTTATAGTCCTGAGAATAGCTCAGGACTGCTAATGAACTACAAAGGAAGCATAAACAAGCTCAAAATAACACTAAAAGCGAAGAGGATCAAGGGAATAGTGAAAACAAAGCATCCCGACCTTGTCGGGAGCGCGGGAAAAAGGCTCCGCCCACGGAGCGGACTCGGAACAACGACCGGACTGACGGAAAGGGGTCGGACCGCGGGAAAAATGGTCGGACTAGAGCGGACTGACGCAGGACAAGTCAGGATGTGGCCAGGAGTGGTGGGAATGGTGTATGGAGGCCTGATATCCCTTCAGAGAGCGGCCGAGCTCCACACCGTTGCTAGCCAAATTTGCTGTATGTGCAATGTGTATGGGTCAAAGTCAAGTCTGAGACGGTGAGTGCAACTTGCAGAATCTTCTACAGGCTTTGGTTGCTATGGGACTGGTTGGGATGACACCTAGTACCTACATAAATATCCTGCAGGGAATGAATGTATGTGCATGCTGGATTGGGTAGGCATTGTTGGGAGGATATATGACTGCCTTGTTAGTATTCCATGACAAACATATCTTTCACTGATATTTGCTGCCAATACTGCCAGGTGATGCTTTCTCAAGGGAACAGTATGTGAACTCCACTTTTATAAATTCTTGTTCCTTGCTGTCAGAGCCATTGCTATCTATTCTCTCCATTTCTCTCCATTTCTCATCTATTTGTCCTTTCCTGAAACAACTTGATGTCATGAATAAAGGAAGTGACCCTAATCAGTCACTAAAATCTAAATGGTTCATGATTCATGAACAGCATATTATAAGATCTCTTGAACTTACTCATCTTATGCTGAAGAATGACATCTGTGATCATGTGCACCTTCTCATTGTTGGATGCTTGGGCATACTGCTTGAAAATCTCCTTCATGGCTGATCTGACTTTCAATGCTTTTTTTGATTCTTTGTACTTCTGAGCAGCAGACAGCACTGGATGAGTATCATTTTGAATGAAAAGATTGAAGGAATGTTCGAGAATGAGCAGTATGTCTACATGGAATGACAAAGAAGTACAATTTATCAATGAAACCTTATTTTTTGAAAGGACAACATACCAACACTATTTTCAATCATCTTCTTCTGTGTGCCAACTCTAGCCTATTGTTTTGTTGTGAAATTAGCTGCCAATTGATTATGGTGAACTCACCATAATGCTTGGTTTTAGAATATCCAAGTCATTTGTGTTGATAAGCAACTAAAAAAATAAAATGTCAATCCACAGGGAGGGGTAATGGACACATTGGTAATACCTTATTCCTTCTCAAAGTCTAATCAAGATAAAAAACACATTAAGATATGGCATGAAGTAATTAGTCATTCTAAACATATCAAAAATCATCAACTCACCAGCTACCATTTCAAAAGCAATATGATCATGAATTATGCGATATGAATCATTATTTCTCTCAGACTCACAGTCTATTGGAGAGGGGTAAGGATTAAATGTGAAACACTACTTCCAGCATTTCATAATGCAGAACTCACACTTTGCTATTTCCAGGGCATGATGGTGAAACATAATAATCAGTATTGCACTCTGACCACAATGATTCAAGTACAACTCACAGTCTGTTGTATCCAAACCAGTGTGAAGAATGCACAAGGAACCATCAGCATTGTGATCTTTACCAATAAAAAAAAATTCACAACTAACATCCTATGAAATTAAGTTTCAAATCACTATGGGCAATTGTCATAATGAAAGACTCAGATCCAACTCACAAACTATGGTCATCAGGAAATGAAATATTAGAAGAGCCACATACATAGTGTATTCATTGAAAGTCTATCTTACTGAAAAATGTGGAAACCATCTTGCAAGCCTTTGAGGCTCTATGTTGCTCATATTGTGTAGGGGAAGTGACAACGACCCATGTAGCTTATTGACAGCATTCACCATGCTTTATTAGATGTAAGTGTCATTCCATGTGAGTTCAGATCACTCACTCTTGAACTGCATAACGAATACAATGTGCTATGTTTGTTTCTTGGGCAGAGACAAGTAGCATTTTCAAAGCATCCTCATCCAGAGCATTTGCTGTTTGCTCTAGCAGGATATCACACCCCTTATTAGAATTGTGCAACCCTTTCATGCATGTTAATTTCATAAACTGAACCATTTATAAGAAAGCACAATAGATACCTCCAAGCCGAGCACTACGTTTTGGTGCATACTTCATTTGAGAGAGACGACCCCATATATCAGCTTCTTCAAAAATCCCATCAATGAGCCCATGTGCCTTTGCTATCCTCTCCTCTCGTGGTAGCTTTCGATCAGCATCTGTTTGGCTGCCCATGGCTACTGCCAATAATGCATCAAATTTGGTGAACAGCACAATAACAGGAACTGGAGATGCTGTAAATTCAAGAAGACCTGAACAGAAATGAACTCACTATTTCCAGTATCACATTCACCAAAAAAGATTTCCTCGGAACGTTGGATTGCTCTCAAAAGTTTGTCCATTGGGATACAGTACCTGTCCAGCATATGCCATAGTGGTCAGTCAATAGCCCACCACATAGCTCTCTACATATTACCATATTGCATGAATACGTTTCTTGAGAGAAGGGGATGCTGCACGATCGGCAATGAACNCCCTCATGC
>JBBPPE010000091.1:0-28387 GCA_038091835.1 Leccinum ochraceum
TAGCCACTTTTTATATGGGGCGTCCCAGGGACTCTATACAATTTTTGCCAAAACCATTTTTAGGATGTTTGGATGCATTATGTCAGCGGCCACCAAACAAGTGGGAGTCCCTCAGGGAGTCCCACAACCATTGTGGGACTCCCACAAAATTGATTTTGTCTGAAAACCATTTTTAGAATGTTGGGATGAATTATGTCAGCATGACCAAATTTGTGGGACTCCCTCGTGGGAGTCCCACAAAAAGACAAGATAGTATTCATTGTCTATGTAGACGATGCACTATTCATGGGAAGTAACACTAAACTAATCCTCGAACATATTAATGTGTTCACTACACAATGGGAATCTCGAGTATTAGGAGATGCCAAAGAATATCTTGGTATGACAATTACTAGAGATCGTTCCAAACGAACTCTAAGACTAGACCAAATTGCCTATGCTGATAAAGTTGTTAAACAATTCCAACTAGAGAATGCAAAACCTGCTAGAACACCTCTTCCTTCCAGTTATATACTGATTCCTAATGAAGGAAAGGAAGATATTAAGCGAAGGTCTCAATACCAATCCATAATAGGATCATTACTATATATTATGCTTGGCACTAGACCAGATCTTGCATATTCCATAATCAAGATGTCACAATTCTAGGTTAATCCATCCAAAGACCATGTGAACCGAGCACTATATATAGTCCGGTACCTTTCATATACCAAAAATATATCAATTACATTTAATGGTTTGGCTAAACATAATGGTTTCTCAGCCTATTGGAAAACCACTGCCCTCTCCTCCACTAAGACAGAGTATATGGCACTGAGTGAGACTGCTCTCATCAAGCCGTCTAGATCTTGCAGATGATGGGTGAGCTCGGCTATAAGCTGCGCCTGATCCCCATTTGTGGTGACAATCAAGGATCGCTCTTCATGGCAGAAAATCCAGTCACCAAAAAACAATCAAAGCACATTCGACTTCGATATCACTTTGTCCGAGACACCATCATGCAGGACAAAATAATCGAATTGTTCTATATAAAAGGAACAAAAAACCCAGCTGACATGTTCACAAAGAACCTCACATTTGAGAAATTTGCTGAATGTCAATCCCAACTCAGTCTTGAGTTCTACTCTGACTGAATGCTTGCTGGTAATATTAATTACTATGCGGATGATCTATTCTCTTATCACTTGCATATCACTAAAGTAGTATACTAAGCAAGGGGGAGTGTTGAAATACAAGCACTAAAGTACTAATATAGTAAATAGTTCACATGCTTGTATTATATAGAACAGCTCAGCAGTGTCTGAGTTCGAATAGGAGTTTTATTCAATCTTCTTCCACAACCACAATGTTCCCCTCAACCTTGTCTTGTTCTACTACAATGTAAGTACTCAAGCACAGTTCCTATCCTCTCAACATTCTGTACCACTTGGACCTTCTCGAAAGTAGCCTGATATAGAAGCAGTGATAAGAGGGAATGTCGATTTCCAAAGGTATACATCAACATAGGTGTTTGTGTGATGTTTTGGGGTGGCCCAGACAGGCACTGCCACTTCACGTTTGCCAGTGATGTTCTCTTGAGACCAGCACTGGTTCCCTTTTGTTGGTTCCTTCCATTATTGGCATGTATGTACCTTTACTAATGCAACCTTAAGCATGAGATTGGCCTTGCTCACATCGCAATGCATGATCTTCAAGCAAAGACCGTTAAAGAGAGCTAGTAGTCTAGTTAGCTATCACATACTAACTTGACTTTAAGACTAAGGCTTACCTGAGACAATCCCCTCCAAGGCATTCAAGAGCTCCTGCTGACATGAAAACATATAAATAGGGACTCCGATGGTGTAGAAAAGAACAGACTGATGGATATGTGGCTCAGCATAGATAATACTAGGACCATCTACATGGTCCAAGATGTGGACTGTATGGTTGTCCACTACCCGTTCCTTGGATCAGCCATCCTGGTGGAGTTCGCCATATAGAGGGTTGTCCAGCTGGGGAATTTCTGCATGTTTGACAATAGGAAGTCCAGGAAGTTTGCGCTTGTAGTTCCATTCAGCTTTTTCATCCAAAACCGGCATGTAGTCTTTGAAGACCCCATATTGGTCTGTTGCACTGAAGATCCTCTCTTCATCCTCCTCATCCTTCAGGGGGGTGATGGGTACTGTCTTCATGAGGGAGTAGATCATAACATCATTAGTCCAGTCCTCGGCCACCCAAGACTCCTTGAGAGCATAACACCAAGCTCCTTTTCTCTCCAGTAGTGGAGCCTCACAAAGGTACACAACTGTCCCCCTACTCCGCAAGCCTAGTGAGTGAAAAAGAGTACGAACAATGGTTATGACTTCGTCATTGATGGTGATGGTGTCCTGATCATGATTGAACCGGGAGTTGAAGCCGGTCCAGACAGGTGAACTGTAGATGATAGTGAGGAGGATGTTGAGAAAGGTAAGGGGTGTTTCATCAATATTGACCGTGTCTGAAAAGAGTGTGCATCCTTGAATCAACAGTGCCACAGTCAGGTCTGAGTTGCAGAGACTCAAGGCTACAAAGAACCAGCGGTCCTTTTGAATAGATAGGACATGGCTAGCCAAATCCTAGTATTTGTTTATGCACTTTCTTGAGCTGTCGTTGCATATACTGCTTGGGATTTTCAGTTGTTTTGAGCTTGCAATAGGTATAGAGTCAAAGGTATTTGAACCCTTTGTGGTCATGTCTTTGGTTACAAGAATCATGTCAGGCATCTTGGTGCCTTGGACTGTCTTTGATTCATGGGCTCTCTAACAATATCTTTGAGGCAATGCTTCAGCAGCATGATCCTGGGCAATTGATTCATTTGTGTCAACACAATTACTCTCACTCACCTTATTGAAAAATATTGCTAGTTTGGAAGAATTTGGCGCTATCTCTCTGCCACTTCTGCTTAGCAACCAAATGCACCCCGGCCACATTAAGTTTCTCATGGATTTGTTGCAAAGCAACTGTGGGCTCCTCACCACCTCGGAAGGTAGCAGAAAGGAAGAGAAGCATAGGGGAAACAGTCTTCAGGTGTAGGTTGAGGCCTTTCAAGACTGGCCAACATCTCGGTGTCATCGTATGCATTCTCAATGGCCGGAGGAGAAGAAACTGGCATGTCAGGATCCGGATCATAAAAAGAGTTTATCTGTTACAGAATACATAAAATATAAAGAAATATGAGTCAAAGAGAATAAACAATCATAGGTGCTGAAGCAACTTGCAGAGCGACAGAAACACGGGCATAGATCTGAGGCAGCGGCGTTGGATACCATATTTCCCACACTGTTATTGGAGGCCTTGCTATCCCTTGGCATTCCTCAGATCTGTAAACAATCCTCTGAAGTGAAACAAACCCATTGACTGGAACAAAAGGGGTGTTGGTTGATGGGTAAGTGGGTGGTGAAGTGGGCCACAGGCTAACTAGTAACCATCATGTTGTAGGGTAAGTTCTGGTAGGCACATCATGGGCACATCATGGGCGCATCATGTTGGAACATCCCATGAGGACACAATTGTCAATGTTGAAACCCAATAAGGTGTCAAGCTGGTAATACTATTATGGCTGACTTACCAAGGTTCATGCATGATCTATTTTGTGCCCGACCCAAAATAAAATGAATGTTCCTGTTTCCAAATGAACAGCCATTATAGCACATAATGCAATACAATTTCTCGGCAAATGACCGGCCAGCCAATGTCGGCCAATGGAGTAAAAATCTTGGCAAACCACAGATAAGCCAATGCAAATGGAACTCAGCATGTTGCCGACTAGCCAACAGGTTGTGGATGCCGACATTCTACACTGGACCGATCAGCCAATAATTGAATTGAAGAGATATGGGGCCCCATTACCAATTCCATCACCCCCTCCTCGCATCCCAACTCATCTGGCATCACTCCGACTCAGTCTGGTCCTGTCCGACCCCTTTTCCCGCAGTCTGACCCCTTTCCGAGTCACCTGTAGTCCAGTTCCGGGTCCGGTCCGCTTTTCCCGCACTCCCAACACACTCGGAGTAGTCTGTTTTTACTATATCTTTGTCTCCCTTTTATTTTTAGTTTTATTTAGAGTTTGTTTATACTTCTTTCATAGTTTGTTAGCAGTCCCGAGTATGCTCGAGGACTATAAAAGCCTGTTTGTTGTATTTTTGCAAGGGATCTACAGTTTTCTCTCTCACTTTCACCTCGCAAGCACGTCCCTTCGCCATCTTACACCTCATCTCGCTTTCCTCGACACATCCCGCCCCTTTCCTTGTCGTTTCCCGCGCTTCCGATAGTCCGGTCCGGTTTCCTGTGCTCCGGACTAGTCATTCCGAGCTCGGAAACGCTCGGAAACTCCTTGTTTTCGCTTGGACTCACCTGTCTACACCTACCTGACCCACAGGATCCCAGGGACGTGTCCCACTTGCACCCCACTCACACCACCTTCGAGTATCTACACCGCATTCCACAATTGACTGATTGGCCAAAATGAAAACTCAACATGTTTGCTGACTGGCCTATGGGCTGTGGATGCCTATATTCCACAGTTGACCAATGGGCCAACAACTGAATCTCGGCATAAAGTTGCTGATCAGCCAATTCAACCAGTAGACATGCCAGTGGGGGCGAGGAGAGGAGGTGGAGGTATTCTTTTCTCTCCATAGTGATTTGATGCACGGCATTCCTTTTTATGGCAGATGAAGCATCATCTCTCTTTTAGGTGACGAGCTCTTTCTATTACTGGGGAGAGGCGAGTGGCACTGACATCCATAGCATTAGGATCGGCAGCAGGGCAAGAAAAGCCTCCTCCTCTTCCGGCAAGTAAGTCAGTGATTCGGTGAAGTTGGGTGTGGTATTTTGCGGCTTGAGTAATCCATTCTTTGGCAGTGGTAGGTTGGGTTTGCTGACCAAGAATCTTTTCGACAATGTTTTTATCCATGCCCATGGCAAGAGTTTCAAGGAGGGAGTCTTGATCAGTGATCCCTGCTCTAGAAGTGTTTCTACTGGGAGATAAAATGCGGCGTGGGTGTCGGCAGCTCGTTGAGCTTCTACTTCTTCGGCAGTAAGTCTTCGTCAAAAGAGATTGGCGGCAGGAGTGGTGATTTGGATGAGAGGAAGGTTCCTAGAGTTTTCTTCATCATCTGAGTCGGAGGGGGGCCAGAAAGGGAGCAGGGATGATGGAATGACAGAACAAAATGGTGGCTGTCTGCTAAGGAGCAGGAGGCTAGGAAGTAGCTAGTTCTTTTGTTATATGAAGCGATAACAACTATTTTACTACTGAGACGAGGTATGCACAAAGAGAATGATCAAGACTAGTATAAGAATAAAGGGAGAGGTCTCACTTGCAGATGGTCAAGTAGAGGAAGAGTTAGATAATGCTGTATTGCACAAAACTACTAGCTTATAAATACTTGAATGCAGCAACCAAACAAGCCAGTCTTGTTCTGGTTGGATTCCCTCTACCCTATACTTGTCTCCTCCATCCCACTTGTCTCTTACTGAGGTGCTATATGGGTTATAGGTCACCTTCATAAGAACAAGACTTTTCTACTATCCCACCTCACTCGTCACCAGTACATCGTGACAAACACTTTTGACTCTAAACCACTTCGTCATTGTCGGATCCCAGACATAAGGGAAACCCCTCACATCAGAGGATAAAGAGAACCCTTGATCTACAAATTGTATTGCGGGACTGTACATCCCACAAACTTTGACCTCATTCTCTCGGAGAGGACACGGCTAGTTGCTTCTAATAGTATCAATCCCTACCCTGTGCATAGTGGGTCAGCACACACTTTCTAACAAGTGTAATTGTTATCAAGGTTGCATGTGATCCGCTTGACAGGCAACAGATATCACCTGTGTGCACTCTCCGGTTCCCCCACCAGAAAGTTGTGCCCGTGACATGACCCGCGAAAGAAGATTTTTCTTACAGGTTCGAGTGAAGTGACTCTTCGTGAGATCCTCCTCATTATATGAGCATCACCCTCCTCCTCATTAGAACTTTTACATTCCTCTATTGCTTCACTATCCTTGCCTACCTCTTCTACCATCTATCGAATCAAGAAGAAGGTTATCACCTCAAATTGACCCTTGCTGGAAAAGAGTTCAAACTCAGCTTCCTCTCCACTGACTATTACCACACTTCCGAACCCAATTCTTGAGAAGTAAAAACTCTAAAAACAGATAACGGTGATTGGGATGCCACTGAAGAAACTTTTCACACCGTAAACTCTTGGACACCCCAGATTTCTCCGATCAGAACTTCGTAAACTACTTGCAAAAACAGGCCCATCTCACGTGGCCTGTTGATAACTGATCGCCCATCATTCCCGTCACCTTTGAGAACATGTCGCTTGCTGTGCGAGAAACCTTTCCCATCCCTAGATTGCCCATAAAAGAGGAAGACCCTAATGACAACGATATAGGATTTGGATTTGAAGTAGATCTAGTCGGAGATTGGCCGTTCGAACTCAGGAACGATCTCTTTGATTCATTTGAAGGAAAACTTAAAATCCAAGAAGGCGATATTGACCCTTACAATCTCTACACTAGTCACATAGAATACGAGATCGAAATCCAAAATGTCCGATGACTGAATGAACCTGCACTGAAAACCATCTCTTCGAATCCAATGTGAGGAGCAGGTCGGAAATCGACATCAGACGAACCAATGCCCCAAGCCTTGACGAGCGTGCTGAGCCTAGAAGATCAACTCACATTGCTTTACAGCACAATAGACGAGCTGAGACTACAGCTCAAAGATGTGAGGGACAGCGCCCAAAAGGCCCACAATCACCTAGACCAAGAAAACGAAGAAGCCGCCGTAGAAGCCACTCTCCCGCTGATGAACCTGTCCCCCGAAACCCTTGCCGTCATCAAAGCCCTTTGGCTTTCACAAGGGTCATCCTCGAATTCAAAGAACTGCACCAAAATAATGCCTAATCCGGGTAAATTTGACGGCACCTATAGTTGCTATGACAAATGGTGGACCAAGATGATGGCCTGGATCGAGATTAATCACGAAACATTCAAAACCAATAAACAAGAGTGTTTGGTGGCTCTCTCTCGAATCAGCGATGTTGAGGAAAGGGACAAAAATGGCGCTGGCACTTGGGCCAGAAACGAATTAAAAAAGCGATGGGGACTAAAGGACCATGAATGGCCTACCCCCCCAAGCTCAAAATCCTTCTTGATGGGTGTTTCTGAATCAACAACAAAAGAGACATTGCCTTGAGGAGACTCATGGACAAAAAACAAGGAGCAAAAGAGCGAACCTAGGCCTTCTTGACTACCTGGTTAGCCCTCTACAATCAGTCCTGATGCGATCCCATGATGGGAATTGCACTCCTCAAAAGGAACAGCCAACAAGACATCATTAAACATATGTTCCTGCAGGGAGAACAGCCCAGGATATTGATGCCACTGTAACTACTACCGATGTCCAAAAGACATCTTTGGGATGTTACAATTGTGGAACAGAGGGACATCAGGCGAAGGAATGCAAGAAGCCATCAACAAGATGTAAGGATTGTGGATTTTCAAGAGGTGGACATAGAAAGGAATGTCCAAAATACAAGTCCAAGAATGTGCGAGTGGCAGAAGGAACTGCACAAAAAACCAATCTGCCACACAATCGCCTAACTGGGAAAAGGCAATACAAGGAATGGACTTGGAAGCAGCACAAGCCTACTTCCGAGATCTCGATGTAACTCAGGGAAAAGAGTAAGGGAGATCGTATCGGGTACAACACCTCCTCCTCCTATAAAACAAAAAAATAGTTTACTTTCGGACTACCGTACTCGACGCCTAGATAGTGCTAGTACAAATTCTGTTTCTCCTTCTCAATCTCGCTCTTCTTCTTCATCTTCTTTTAATCATTTTAATATATTAGATAGTGATGTTTCTCTTGATTCTTCGTCATCTTGAAGTAGTATCCTACCAGATGACATAACCGAAGCCACAATCTCGAAAGAGCATGCTCTGGGAAGGGAGGCTTAATTTGGCTTACAAAGAAAATAAAAATAGTTTCCCCCCTCAGATCCTGACTGAGCGGAAAGTCCACACTACGCATCCACTTAGGCATACCACACCTATCTTGATGTCTTCTCAAAGAAAGCTAGCGAACGCATGCCCAAAAAGAAAACATGGGATCATGCCATAGATCTGAAACTGGATTTCAAACCAAAGAAGGGTAGATTAATTCCCCTCAATTCTGTAGAACAGGACGAAGTCAAAGCCTTTATAGATGAACAATTGAACAAAGGATACCAAAGTCCCCACAAACTTTGCCAGTGTTCTTTATGCCCAAAAAGATGGTAAAAAGCGAGCAAGATCTTCACCAAAATGGATCTCTGTTGGGGCTATAACAACATGAGAATCAAAGAAGGAGACGAATGGAAAGGAGCCTTTGTCTGCCATCTTGGGTCCTATGAACCCACATAATGTACTTTGGAATATGTAATTCCCCGGCCATGTTCTGATGAACGACATCTTCACAGATATGGAAGGCATAGTGATTATTTATACCGACGATCTCTTAATCTTTATGAATGGAGATATGAAACACCATCAGGAAATGGTCAAGAAAGTCTTAGAAAGATTATGTAAAAACGACTTGTTCATCAAACCCGAAAAATGCTTCTTTGGAGTACAACAGGTCGACATGCTAGGCATGGACATTTCCTGCGATGGAATCTCAATAAATGAGGAAAACCTCGATGGTATCGCTAAATGGCCAGTCTCCATGAACGTAAAAGCCGTAAGAAGCTTCTTGGGTCTAGCCAACTTCTATCGCCACTTCATTACCAATTACAGTCTAGAAGCGAGACCGTTACACAACTTAACCAAAAAAAATCAACCATGGAAATGGGAAACAGCTCAGCAGAAAGTGTTTGACACACTCAAAAAGAGATTTAGCTCCTGTATTGGCCTATCCGGATGACACAACCCCTTATTGTGTTGAACGCGATGCCTTGGACTTCACAACAGGAGCTGTGCTCTCTGTTGGAAATCACCGTTACTGACTGACCAATCATAGTCCGGTTGCACAGTCTGACCACAGTCCGGTATCACCAACAGTCAGGACTAGAGTCCGGACATACCGACACTCGGACTAAGGTCAGGTGACCTACCCTCAGCTCCTTGAAAAATGACAAATGGCATCCCATTGCATTTATGTCGCACTCCATGACTCTAGAACAGCGCAATTATCCCATCGCTGATAAAGAAATGCTTGCAATCATTCTAGCACTTGAGCAATGAAGACATTATTTAGAAGGTACTAGACACAACTTCGAGATCTGGACAGATCATAAAAACCTCCAGTATTTCATGAAGAGTCAAGATTTGAATAGAAGACAAGCAAGATAGGCTCAGTATCTATCCTGATTCAATTACACTCTCATAAATAAAGCCGGTACCTTGATGGGAAAAGCCGATGCCCTCTCTAGAAGAGAAGATCATATGATCGGCATTAAGAACAACAACAAACAAATGATGTTCATACTGGAATCTCATATCAGGTCTCTAGAAGAAATCACTCTCTTTGATAAAATCAAATCCTTGCACTCTGGATGCACATCTCCAGACGGCTCGATCCTCCATGAAGGATTATATTATTATAGCAATAAACTTTGGGTTCCCAAAGAACTCTGACATGACGTGATGACACAATTCCACAATCACCCAATCTTTGGACATAAAGGAGCCAAAAAGACGCAAGATTTCCTCATGAGATATTACTCTTGGCCCTAGGCCAAGAAGGTCATACAGGAATATTGTAAAGCTTGCAAACGCTGCACATGAAACCAACCAACTTTCGACCAGCCAGAAAGTTGCAACCTCTAGAAGTTTCCAAAGGACCCTGGAAGAACGTGTCAGCCGACTTTGTCACCAGTTTTCCATTATCGCACGGTTTTGACAGCGTGTTAGTAGTAGTGGATTGATTCTGGCTTTTGTACCCACCATGAAAACCATTACGTCCAGAGGGACAGCTGAACTATATTGGGATTATGTATGGAAGCATCATGGACTTCCCGACTCTCTCGTTTCCGATCGCAGACCCCAATTTGCTAGTCAAATGATGGTGGATCTGCTCAAATTGTTAAAAATAGAAAAGAAAATGTCCATGGCATATCACCCCTAAACTGATGGACAAACGGAGTGTGTTAACCACGAATTCAACCAATATCTCCGTCTCTTCACTGCAGAAAAACAAGATAAACATTTTGGGTTGAATGGCTTGCCATCGCTCAGTTTAATTTCAATAACACTCCTCGTCCACAACTGGCTTCACTCCCTTCTAGTTGACTAAAACATTCACCCCACGTCTCGGTTTCGAACCAACATCAGTAAAAGTTCCGGCCACTAAAGAATTCGCTGATGACATGAAAGCCAATCTTGAAAAGGCTAAAGACGCACTTCAATGTATGCAAGATGAATGAAACTGCAAGCCGATAAATACCGATCAACTGCCTCTGAATACAAAATTGGAGATCTTGTTTGGCTTAGCACCGAACATCTTGCTCTAGATGAGCGCCCATCACGTAAATTAACGGAATGCTGGATCGGTCCTTACCAAATCATAGAAGTTCATACCAATAGCGTAGGATTACTCTTCCCCAAATCCATGAAAGCTCAATACATTGTCAATGTCTCTCAAATCAAACTCTACATTGAACCCTTACCGGGACAACCAGTTGTTCACCCCGGACCGGTGCTTGTCAATAATGAAGGCACTGAAGAGTTTGAGGTTGATTACATTGTTGATTCTTGCCCCATTGGTTGCAGATTTCAATACCTAGTGCATTGGGAAGGTTATGATGAAAGCGACAGGACTTGGGAGCTGGCCTCTGGGCTGAAGAAAGCCCAGTCAGCTATAAATGACATTGCTGTAAACCCTCGGCTCCTAGCTGTTTAAAAATGAATTGTGCTTTCTTTGATAGTCTTTTTTCTACTCCTATCATGAATTTCACTTCTGGTTCTACCTCTGCTTGATCTGGAATCTCAAGCCTAGTAGGGAGGTAATGTCAAGTAGGGGGTAATGTTATAAACCTCTTCATTTTCCACTTTTCGAAGTCATGTGACCTGCTTAATCAGCATCACATAACCACTTACATAAGCATTATCTTTCATTCTTCACTTTTTACTTTTCAAAGTCATGTGACCTGCACAGCCATAGGTCACATGACTTATCTTGGTAGCACCTGTTGAACACTTACTATATTAGTTAGCACTGCTTATTCAGACCGGCCCTAAGCTGGTCTGTGCACACATGTCAGTAGTATAAATACTTGAATGCAGCAACTAAACAAGCCAATCTTGTTCTGGTTGGATTCCCTCTAACCTATACTTGTCCTCTCCATCCCACTTGTCTCTTATATAGGTCACTACTACCCCAATTGCCCACCCTTCCCATCATAATGCCTGCCAATATATTTAGATGGTGAGTATTAGTACTCAACATCTCCCACTTCAACTGACTATGTATGGTGCCCAGTGCAAATATTGTATTTGCCTCTCGATATGTAACAATCGCCCAAGAGTGGGGTGCCACTTCACTGCCGTTCGGTGCCACAAAACTTGGATCTATCCTTGTTGTCGCAGGCGATAGGCCTGGTATGTGTATGTACCATCCATTGACCTATTACTCTCCTCATATGTACCACTCAACCTGTTCTTTCAATTTAATTAGCCTTCATCTTTCTGAAGACGATGGACAAGGATCTGGAAATTTTCGCCATAGAGACGCTTAAGATAGAGACTCTCAATCCCAATTGCAAGGTGATATACCAACACTCTAACATCTTATTCCAAGTTGATGTTAACATATGATCACAGGTCCCCTTTGTTGTCCTCAAGGGGAATGATACTTGGTCATTCATTGTTCGGTTCAAGAACAGAACAGTGTACTGGACTTTCTTGAAGCGAGCGGATACCCTGGATACATCTGCCTACATCTCAGAGCTTGATATACACAAAATTCGCAATGCCTGGCTCAACTTCGACATTCCGGTCGAACTTCCTCCAGTTGCAGAACCCATGGCGGCCATTGATGATATTGTGTCAGTTAGTACTCCACTTTCCACTTCAACTCACTTGGCTCTCCGATATCCCTCGTCCCATGACTCCTATATACTATCTCCCTCCTGGCCCCCAAGAGTCGAAATCTACTGGTATTTTCAGAAGGTAAAGGCATACATTCAACACGTGCCACGTGGTGCCACTCTAACACAACACATTATTTAGTGCAAATGTCTTGTTTGCTTCTCCCAATGTTTTGATCTCTTGCGAGTGGGGAATCAATTCAGTCCCATTTGAAGACGAGAAGCCTGGTTCACTCCTTGTTGTTGCAGGTGACAAGCCTAGTACACGTAGGTATCTCTTTCCTCAAATCACTCATCTCTTTGTATTGATTAAGCATGACTGATTTTTAGCCATTTTTCTTTTGAAGACTTGTGACAATAATCCAGAACTCTGCATCATGGAGACTATGCGGATTAGGGTACCTGAGTTCCACCACAAGGTGAGATCTTGAATTCCATGATATTTGAAATTACTTACATTCCCTACTACAGGATCCCTTTGTCGTGCTCAAGGGTGAAACGGCTCAGCCATTCATCATTCGCTTCTGGGATGGTGAACTTCAGCATACTGGTCATTTCTGTGAGTCGTCCAAAGCATCAGTCCTGTTCTCAAAGATCAAAGGAGAAGAAATCTGACGGAAATGGATTTCCTTTGCCATCCTGTTCCAATTCCCCGCTGTCATGGATTGTGTCATCAACCGCCAGGACAACTCACAACATACATCACCACGACCTGCCAGTGCCACAGCAGTCCCTATCCAAAACTCCATTCTAGATTGACTCTTCCTGAAAACACAACTCCTCAGGGGTGAATCAACACCCATTCTTGGTCTCATTAACCTACCAGAGACTCAGACTTGCCTTCCCACTATCATGGGTGGGAAACAAGGGCATCACACTATGACCGTCAAGGATGAGCCTGAAGAAGAGAGGCGATATCAAAAGCAACCTGCACATTAGCACAGTATATGTACAACTTGTTAGACACTTTTCCATGCTTGTGATTGTCCTTTCCTTTCTTGGTGTGCCTGTCGCCGATACATGTACATTCAAATCTGGTCATGCAAGTTTCTGAATTTCAATATGAAAGAAAAATAAGCAGATCTGACCTTGTGATGACCCGTCCGCAATGAATGACTGCTGTTCATTATTCGCCAAATTCGTGCGAAGACCTTATTAGTTGAGCAATTGGAATCATATTGGTGACCCGCCCAGACCAGTTGCATTCGGGAATCACTGGCAGACTTGTCAATCGCTGAATGCCATGCCTAATGCCTACCTATCTGAGGACTGAGCTAGGCCAAGTTATGTATATATATAGTTATCTCTGGACTAGTACTATGGCTCAAGTTCGAAACCCCACTTGTTTTTGCAGACCCGGCCTGGCACTTCATCAGCTTAAACTCTGTTGTTGTTATGATCATTTGATACATTCCACTTTTCTTTCCTCATATTTTTCTTACACATTCAAATGAGTAGCATCTGTTACGATTGTCTCCGCAGTTCACTATGTATCTCTTTTCCCTTTCTTTCTCTTTCGCTTATCGCCTCTACTTCTTGTTCACGATGTATCATAGACCTCGGGTGATTTCGCTTGCTTCACATCACTGACGGTCCGTTCCCTTCCGATTCCGTTCCTATTCTTTCCTATCGAAGATCCGATATCTCCCTATCTCTTTCTCTGACTCATGATGATATCATTCATCAATCTTGCTTACTGTACACATAGCATTATGCAGCTTCTGACTCATTCCTCGCTGCGGATGACTCCCGCCTTCCATCTCGTAGTACTTAAGGACTCGTCTTCTCGTTTGTATTCCCTTAAGCTAGAGCTACTTGAAATCCCACCGAGTATCCTCTGTAAACCCTCGAGTGCCTTCGTCTTTCGTCTCCTCAGTCCTCTGCCCTTCGTGGGTGTGTCCCTTAGCCCTTAGTCTTCGAGTGACGAGACTCTTCGTGAGTTCCTCCTCGAAAGAACACTTAGTCCCTCTGGCTTCGCCAGACGTTAAGTCTGCTCGGCCTGTCCTTCGTCCTAGCCTTCGCATTCAAGTCTACAACTGACCCTACCCGGGCCAGCTGTAACAGCATCCTAGGACCCAGAGGCTCTATCAGCACCTCCGTCGATCACTCGGGCAGAAGAATGGTTGGTTGTTGCTGTTGAAAGTGTAGTATGCTGATTATAGGTTAGTCAAAGACTGTTGAACACCTTACTGGTCGATATATTCAGTTGTCACTAGACAAGAGTCTTCCTATATATGTCTGGTGTCTATGTTCCTCTACATTACACATATATAGAGACTATAGGTTCTTCCTATAGTTTCCTACTCCTATGTCTCTACTAGTGTTATTAGCTCCCTCACACATGACTCGAGACTAATGTCCAGACATGATGTGCTGTAGACACACGAGTATACTTAGAGAGTAGAAGATGAGTCTTACAGGATCATAACTGAAGTTGATATTGTTACCTTCCTTACAGTCTAACTCACTGTTGATCGTACCCTGCCTCGGATTATCACCTGGTACAATTTCAATAGTCGCCATGTCAGTTCAACACCTCCGTCGGACAATAGATGTTGATCAAAGGTCTGAGTTTTCTTTCATCCTTTGTGACGGTGGCTCTCATTGAGAGATTATATATATAATCAGAGAGTCTGGACCTACAGTATCCGTCGACCCCCCCTCCCCACTCACTCCTCGCCACTTGCCACCTTGCGAGTCTCTCGTCCTTTTGCCATTCACATTACCCATCCTTCTCAGGCTGCTGGCTGCATGGAGGACGACAACTATACCTCTACACCTACCAAGTGTCCTCCATCTGACTCATCATACCCTCCTCATGAGCCTCCCTCAAAGTGCCGCAATCGCACGAGATCTCCTTTACTGGCAAAGACCTCCTCAGACTATGCTTTGGATGCGTTGACAGTTCGATGAAGTGCCTGAAACCATGGAAAGCACCTCGACTATGTGAAATTGTCAGAGGAAGGAAAGGAGACAAGCAGTTTGTTTCCCAGCACTGACTCTGATTTTTGGGATACAGAGTCCAGCTCAGAGGTTCCTGCATGTATGATGGCTCGCTACCAGCATAGTAGGGTGAGTTTTTTTAGCTAGACCTGATCTCGCGTTGACTGAAGCAAACACAGTGATCTCACGTCGCATGTCAGTCAAGAACTGATTCGGAAGCGCTGATATTCATGCAACTTCTGAGGAAGAGACACCGCAGCCAAAGTGATCATGACCCCGTCGCATGCATCATGCACGTATTGAAGCGCCTTCCAGTCAGGATGCCCCTGCAAGTTCTGATGATGCAGAGGATGACATCAACGAGTTCCTTCAGACCCATCACGACCCACAAGGGCCAAGGCAAAGATGAACAAGTTGATTGTGGTGCAGAAAGTAGAAGCTGCACTCCAAAGTGCACGAACACAAAATCGACCAGATGATCACTTCGGTGATTTCTTTCGTGAGCCGTGAGCTAACAATGAGCACTCCCGGAGTCCATCATCTGTTGTTTGTCGCCACACGCTTCTCCACTTCACCCCCCACCCCCCACAGTCGTCTCGCTGCAAAGTGCCACACCATTTTCATCATCTCAACCCACTCCAGTGGCCCTTGCAAGTTGGCCCCATCAACCCTTGCCGTCCCTATTGTTCCTTCACCACAATGCAACCTATGTCCACAGACAACGACATCCTGACCTGTTGCAATTTCCCCCTAGTCGTTTAGCATCCCAACCTACTCCAACTGCACCTGGCAGTTGTCCTGAGCCCCCAGCGCCAATTTTGCTGGCATCGCATATGGTACAGCTAGTGTTTAAAAGTCCAGTTTGGTTTGGTATTTTACCTCTTTTGGGCTCCATGTCCAAAAGCCAAAGTTCAAATGAAGAAGTATCCTGCATTGCAGGTGTGTACATCTGCACGCCGGACCTTTTCTAGTTTTGAATTAGTGCCTTATTGCTAAGATATAGTGATCAGATGCATTGGTTTTCACACTCGCAGGGCGAAAATACAAATTCCGCCCTGATAACCTTGTTCGATTATGTGACGCACAGAGATAGAAGCTTTATTTTCAAAAGTAATGAAAGCTTCATGGAAAGATATGGAATCAGATTTGATGCCTGTAATTGACCGCCATAGATTTAGGAGAGCAAGCATTGAAGTCGGGAACGTATTCGAACAGCCCAAAGTGAAACCTAGCAGTGATATTATTACACAGCAACTGGCTGACCTAGTCCTACGCTCACCTAGCAAACTTACCCTATGACATTCTGGAAGATATTTGTTGAATGCCCCAATTATCTAATTTCATCTCTTTGAGAGTTGTACCTATATGTATATGTGCAATGTTCTATTTTATATCTCCCAAATAATGAAAATCTCGCAAATGGTGATTTGAGACCCTGATGGGCTTGTCTGGATGGCCGTCGGGTGACAGACAGAACAGCCTCCTGTTTCATCTGTTTAAACCCACGAGGTACCCGAGACCCACGAGGTAATGAGTTCCTGAGGTTGTTCAAGCAAGCCGGCTTGCCTGAATGTCCGTTGGACTCAAGGGGGAGGTGGAAAATGGAGTTAAGTCTCAGAGACTAATTTTGCCTCAACAAGGAAATGGATCTGAAAGTGATCAGCGACCTCAAAAAGTACTGCCAAGGGTGAACAACACAGCCTTGTGCAGTGAAAGTAAGGGAAAGTAGGACTGTAGGATGTGACAAAGAGGGTGTATGGGGCTATAGTATAGACAGTTATGGATATCAAGTAATAAACGATTGTCGGGATGTCAAACCTCTATCACCTCCGCAAACTCCATGGCCTGGACCTTCAGAGCTAGGTCTGTGTGCGAGAAGAGGATACTCGGGCGGTCGGGTCTACTTGCTTATCCGTCTGACACCCTTCTCCGAGGCTCCATGAGCCGAGCTTCGAGTCCCAGAATCATCCTCAACAGTTCACAAAACACAGCATATTCTTGCTTTTGCCTTGAGAATGTGAAACTCAGTTCGCAGTCATTCGTGCACAATGCTCGTCTCGGAGTCGTGTGCACACTTGTCCTGCCAGTGGTACTCAGCAGCTCGTCGAGCGTGGTGTCCAACTCGCACTCATTTGACCGCCATATTTTTCGACATAACCTGCCTGGCTCTTCACCGATTTGATGATCTGCAACAGGAATTCAAGAAACTCGCTCCTCATCATGCTAATTTCATCAGTGCAGATCAAGCTCTATTATACTGTTTGTCTGACGAGCAACCGCAACATGACCGATTAGCTCACGACAGCCCGGACGCCGAAGATGGCGTTCTTGGAGGAAGGAGTGTCAGTGCAAACGGGTGTCACTGTCGTTCGCATGATGAACATACTAGTCAGGTGGATGCTTGTGAACAGTGTTAAACCTGCTGGTTCACAGCATCCCCACAGCTGGTTTAAACATCAAAGTGTTAGGGGTCC
Organism: Leccinum ochraceum; assembly: GCA_038091835.1. Lineage (NCBI taxonomy): Eukaryota > Fungi > Basidiomycota > Agaricomycetes > Boletales > Boletaceae > Leccinum > Leccinum ochraceum. The sequence goes on from JBBPPE010000091.1 coordinate 17,522, forward strand.
TGCTCTGTCTTCTTTTCAGCACTCCTGACCTTTTTCTTGTTGTGTGCACTGGCAGCACTAGGTTCCTCCGGGAGTTGGCGCTTCATGCCAATAGAAGTCATTGTTGCGCACCGCACCAGTGACGATGACGCTACAATGTTGTAGTGGTTTGCAAAGCTGTGGGAAAACCGACAGTCGGCCTCTCGTTCACTCACGACCCTTAGGGCGTACGACGTCTGCAACATAGCGCTTCGAGGTTTACGAAGAAATTGTGAGTGCCCACCTTACGTTGCCATGGCAAAACACATCCACCTGTTTGACACGCCGCAAGAAACTGCTGGACCAACTCTTCATCAACAGCCACGGAATGGCCAGCGCGACATCCCGGCCGTGAAGAAATAAAACAGCGCTAAAAAAGGAAATACAAATGGCGTCAATCGAGCCAGCTTGAACACGGCGCAGGAAGCCGAGGAGTGGTCGTCTGTAGAGTCTGTGCCACAGAGTCTGGAGGCAAAAAGCTGGTTTGCTGATGTGAGTAGTGCTTTATTTTGAATCGAGGTCCGTCATATCTCCAAGCCGCTTGAACAAGATCTGCGAGGCCTAGAGCGCGTGCGCAGTTGACTTTCGAGGTACAAGTATTCTGGCTCGAGGCTGTGGGTAGCCAGTCAGTAGCCAAGACCCAAGAAGGAGGATCAACAAAAAGGAAAGAAGTGGACTGTCAAGCGAAGACAGTCCAACAACTCGCACTCTCTTCCGAGGTGTGCCTTGCACCAATGTGTGTATGGTTGGGGCTTGGGAAGACGTAATCACAGATTCTTTCCAGCACGTCTGTTCTGATACTTCGTCAGTCAGCGAGAGTATGGGCTGAGCTGAGTCATCACAGTCCTGGAGAGTGCGAGATAGGGTGATCTGATCATGAATCACCACACACATGAGAATCGATGAACACTGTTATGGGTCTCTTGAGCACTGCTGAAGTCCACCCGTTCATGATTGCAAGCGTGAACAAGACCAAAAAAGGGCTAGCATCTGTCTCGTTGAGGAAGTTTGTCCAGGGGCTAGCGGTGTCACATGATTCCAGCACGTGACTCTGTCACCGCAATACAGGACTAGGAGGCATTAAGCTCCCCGCAGACTTCAATGAAAATGGTCAGTCTGAACCTGACGAGATCATTAACGAGGACAAGAGGAACAAGGACAAGAACAAGGACAAGGAGGAGCGAGTAAGTCGATATTCGTTAAAATGCCTTCTCAACCACCACCACTATAGGCACAGAGAAGGATACCGTGAGTCTCGCGTGTTCACGTCCTGCGAGGATTTCACGTGCAAGGGCCGCTAAACCACTAGCAGAAATGCGTGCATCAATCCATTTCTTGCCTTCTGTGATATTCTACAATGAAAAACCAACTGGTGAGTTAGTGTGAATTGCGGTTTCGGTGACAATTTTGTTTCAATTTTGGGTCGAGATTTGCCTCATTGTTGATAGTTTCAATTTTGGGTCGAGATTTGCCTCGTTGGTGATAGACTTTTGTTCAATTTCGGATCGAGATTTGCCTTGTTCTTGATAGATGTTGGTCAAGCATTTTGAAGTGACAGTTTGCTTTTATTTCGAAATTTACCCTGATTTTTAGCCGGCAGGTGGTGCATTGGACACTGTCGATTGAACGAGAACATGGACTCAGAATTGACAGCAGTGGACGACTCCAGGTTGGACCAGGGGGCAGCAGTTGAAGGACCGGACGAGGGGCCACCGCGGGGAACTGATCCGTGCAGCTGCTACAGGAGAAGACACCGTCTGCAAGTTTCAGGTGCCAAACACTCGCAGACATGTTTTAAACAGTGATAAGGGTCATTTATGTGCTCCATCATTGCCTCCATTGACCTCTTCGACCCCTTCTTCATCTTATGTTCCTCCAGTCATATCTCGGATGATAAGGACTCTGTGTTGTCTGGTTCTGTCACTGGGGGGGAGGGCCAGCCAGTTGTTCCTCAGCTTCCAGCTCCAGCTCCACCTCGGCCAGTAACACGACCTCCACCGCCTGCAGCTCCTAAAGCTCCAACTATTGACTGCGCCTTGATGACTACTCAAGATATCACTTTGTGTTGTAGGCCTATCAAGCGCAAGTCCGACATCTTTGATGCTTTCGAGAGATTCAAGCTGTTGTTCGCTGAGACCCAGTCAGAGCGCAAGCTGAAGGCACTGCACGATGACAAGGGTCTACACGGCACATTTCGTGACTCTCACAATGGACCCATCCCCTCAACCACACTGTCTCATAGGTGCGTCATTGTCTTTCTTATCATCAAGCTTGAATCTGAACACTATTGGCAGGTAGTTGTCCCCATTATGTGTCTATTTTATTTCCGTTCACCAAGTTAAGCTATGTGGGCTTTCAGGTAAAGGAAGACAACATGACACTATTGACAGTATAGACAAAAAACGCGGCGCAATCAACCAAGATTGATCCGTTTGGACCCATTGACAGACCTAGCTCTGTGTGACCCATCACAGTTAGCCTCGTTAGTAGTCTCATCCAACGGCGATGCTCCAACACCACTGGCACTGTCCGAGTCCGAGTCGACGGGCTGTTGTGCCAGTCCCAGTAGCGGGTATGGGTGGTATTCCACAGGCTGGTGGCGAGTCAAGCTGAGATGTAATCCCAATTGCATAACGGGTTTCTTGAAGTCCAGGACGAGACATCCTCAAGCCACTTCCGCCTCTCCGAGCCGGTTTCCGGTCCGATCGAACGCACTACGGGGTGTGAGTTGGAGCACCCAGAATTTGGCCTACCGGTCAGAAAAGTGCGCGCGTTGCGCGCTCAACAAGGGTCGCGACGTCCTCGTTCACCGTCAGGCCGGTATAAGTGACTCGTTGCCCAGATCAGCCTGAGCGTCCTCGATGGACTGGGAGGTGACCAGTCCAGTTGCCAGTTGCCGGCTCCAGTGAAATTTTGGCAATTGCTTAGGACCGGTTGTAACAGGTGTACAGCCACTATTATAGTACATTCCATAATTTCTGGTGATTTTTCCACAGCAGGCGCAGGTGTGATTGATGGAGAGGAAGAAGAGGTTGAGGAAGTGGGAGAGTCGAGGCGTTCTGAGCAGTGTTGGCCTTCTTCCCCTTGCGCTTGGTGATCTTATAGGCATCCCTGGCGCGCTGCAAAGGTGACCAGTCCTGAGACTCACAGAAGGTGCATGGTAAGGTCGAGTTACAAGAGCATGATCCAGGCATAGCGAAGAGCACCGAATCGCCAGAGCTACTGTCAGGATAAGGGCGACGATTGATATCCTCGGTCTGAAAGGCAGCCTTGACTTTGTCCTTGTCTAGATCTGTGAGAAGCGCAAGGGATGAGGTGAAGTGGGAGTAGTCCGGCCCAAGGGCTCGAATTATCGACATGCAAGCCAGCTCTGCATCAAGGGTCTTCATGTCGAAGGTGGGTGGTCGAAGTGTGGCCCAAGGGCCTGTCGTACGTGTGGGAATAATGGAGTTAGTGGGTCACATGTGGGGTAAGACAGAGTGTGCTGTTTTGAGGATTACTAGATGCTAAATAAAACAAAATCGGAACACCAAGAAGTACTACTTGAATGACTATTTCAACTCAATCGCACCCATCAATAAGGCCGTGCTGTCCTGGACGATGGGTGTCTCGTGAACGCTCGACGGCATCAGTAGGATCTTGTTCAGATCTGGAAAGCAAGTAAACTTGGAAGCAGAGTGAGTTGTCTAAGTGGAGGTCAGAGACAAACACACCTGATGGCAAGATGATCTGATTTAACCAACTCCCCCATAATATATGCTTGAAGATGTTGTTGACAGTGTCTGATCGGAGCCTAGCAGCGTTCTTCAGCTGAGAACAAGGCCTTTCGAGGTAAGTTGAACTCGGTGAGTCACGAGCATGTAGATTTATTTTTTTATTTATCAAGCTGATGTGAAACCATATAACATTCGACGAAGGACTGCCAATGCTGTCACCAATGATGCCAGCGTTAGCGTTGAACAACGGGAGAGGCTTAATAATGGCACATTCAGTGCAGTCCTGAATGTATCAACCTGAGGTAAGTGGAGTGTGCTTGCAGTGTTGTTTTTGACCCACGTTGATAATAGAGACACTACTCTCGGAGAGCATTGCGGTCCACATCAATCTCTGGCGGCCTATATTGCACTGCAGACTACCCAGAACATGTACCAAGTATGGAATGTACCCTAGGTGTATGTCAAAGAGGAAGAGTTGCAAAATTGACCTCCAGGAAGTCAATGTACTCAATGGGACATGTTCAACACAATGAAGGAGGCCCTTGAAGAGTAACCTGTATAGCCAACTACCAAGAACTTTGTAAAGCCAGTTTGATTTCAGAAGGCAATACGACCATTCTGGGAAGGTTTTCCCTATACTTGTGGAGCGATGCATATACGGACGAGTCATATTAAATAGTTGCTGCAAAGTCCTGTCAATAAAATTGTACAACTTATTAGGTTCGACAATTTCTCACACCAAATAGCATAAAGGAACCTGACCCAAGACACTCTAAAATCTAGTCTGTATCTGCCGTCGATTCGGCGAGGAACATCTTGTTGTGATTGGAGTTCACAGCCCGGCATCTGACAATTCTGATCCAAGAGTTGAAGACAGTGTTTGACTGAGGTTGAACCAAGGTTGATCACTAACTTTGAAGCGCTAAGTATAGCGCCGCAGTGGCATCCGCCGACGACTGTGATCACACCAGCACAGGTAAGGACAGGTGGTGACACATCGGATATAAATATACTGTAGATCATGTCAAATCTCCGTGGCATTGTAGCTGAAATAGCTTCTGAGTTTGCAGGTCACTGAGGGTATTTGTTGAGTGCGATCGCAGGTGCCACATCGAGTATGCAGGTAGGTTTTTTTGGCATCCTCGGAACAGCGCAGCCTCTCTGTGGAATCAATTTTAGAAGGTCTACATGATCCTTCGAGATCAAACAACAGGGACAGAGACATTTGCCGAGATTTCGTATGCATGCAATCAACATTCTGATACTGTTCTCCCTGGTGCAAGTCACCCACACCACTAGGTCGAACGAATTAATGACGGGCACAAACGCTAAGGCCGACTCCATTTGACGTCCTTGATATTTGACGTTCACCCGTCATAACCGAGACAAGGACTTGTGGTGGTAAGCCACCAATATTGGAATCAGGCTCATTGATGGACAGTAACCCTTTCACCCTCTGTGGATGTCATCATCCACGGTGCCCATCCTCTCCTCATTATGTGTCTATTCTGCTCTGGAAATGACAGATATTGAGTGTCCGAAAATGACGGAAATACCCTCATGTGTCTGTCACGTGTAAGGAATTTCACCCCCACCTTTTCTGTCAAACTAGAACAAAGAAGTTGCCCCAAAGAGGCTGAAATGAAACATTTTATTTTTGAAAATCAAGAACAAACAAGGACAAACAGTGTGTATGCATATTCCCCAGCACCCGAGGCGTCTTGTTCTGACTTGAATGTTTCAAACTGAACTGTTCCTCTGGTTTGCGCCAAGAACAGCTCCAAGGCTGTATCGACAACCAGGAGCTTTGGGTAGACTTTACCGAAGCATCAGACGTACCACCAGCGTTCAATTTGCCGCTCGAAATTCATCACAAGCACTACAGAGAGGCTTGAGCGCTTGAGCCATCAATGCGTGATTGATATTGGACAGCAAAGAGCGATTTGAAAAAGCTGCCGTTCGCTCTGCAGCTCCTCGACGCTTGCTCGCGAGCATTCGCGCTCAGATGCTCAGATCTTTGACAGAGCCACACCTCCATCTGAGCCACACCTCCATCTCCCTCGGTCCGAAAAAGTATTGTCGGTGGTGCATCGCCATGGCCGTCGTGGCCATCATCGTTCAGGGGCCGCAGCCAACCACGGATCTCTTGAGGATTCGTTCGACCCCTGTTAATCCCTTAAATCGGGACTTAACTGACAACACGATTGTCACCGTACAGAACACCCCTTTCGTGCAGCCGACCAAGGTTTTCTATGTTGGCTTTTGACAGCGTCTGAACGGAGATACGTTGACGCCACATGCCGCCTCCGATCCTCATTGGATCTCACATACCACCTATAGTACCAGAAATAAATTATCACTGTCCTAGTACAGGAGGCTGGTCTCCTGACGAGAGCCTTCGCCGGCTCAAATCTGTGCCCATTATCTCATCTCCCCGAGCACAGGTTCACATGGCCCCGTGGCAGGATATGATCTGTCGGGCCCGCACAGCGGAATATAAGCAAGCCCAAAACTACACAATACAATTCAAAAACCAGTCAATATGACCATTCAATTCATCGCATACACGAACCTCGATCTCGAGTTGCACTAGGGGAGTCTTGGACGCTCTCTTGCACATCAAGGTGAGACTTGTGGAGCTCAGCTGCTCCCTGAAGGGGTATTTCAGCTGCTGACACTCCATTGCTTGAGAAAGACCGCCCTTGGGCCCAGCTGCACTGGCTCGAAGTTCAGCCTGTGGCACCGCGCGCACGCCTGCCCTCCGGACTTGATCTTGATCTCCAGAATGTCGGTGGTAGGTACCAACCAAGTCATGGATTTTGAAATGCTTGCGCAGCTGGTCCATCATCTGTCCTGGCGAGTGAAGATGTAGGTAGACAGCTGCATCGGATTAAGTCGGTGTGAAGCCCATAGACCCAAAGTTTGCGATGCCATCGATTTCCAACTTGCTTGGTCCCCATATAGCGCCTTCTGCAGCTTGCAAACGGTCTTCTTTGGATCTCCTTCCTTAATCGGGCTGATCCATATACACCTTGCAGTCGATCTCCCCACTGAGATAATCATGACAGAAGATGCCAGTCATGGATAGCTGCAACGCAAGGGAACTGTGGGGGCAAAGACCTCGAATCCACGACGCTGGTTGGAGCCTTGTAGTGATCAAAGCGCATCAGCATGATATTTTCGTGCAAACTTTGAGCCACTTCGAACCGATGACAGGTCGATCTGTAGGCCTAGCAACCAGGGTCCATGTCCCATTCTGTCTGTGCGCATTGAACTCGTCGAGAGCCTGATGCCACTCTTGACCATCTTCCTGACGCATTGCCTCTGCATAAGATCGAGGAACATCCTGAGACGTCGTGCAAGCCAAGTCAGCATCCTCATCCGAGTCTCTTCATCTGGCTGCGCAGAACCTAGCTTCCACCATTGACCAGGTGGATTCCTTCGTCTAGCAGGGAGTCGAGCACCACTACCAATCGGAGATCCGTCAGGAAAGCCACCAGGAGCAACAGGAGGCGGAGCTAGATCAGGAAGGGGAGCTGCAGGCGGTGGAGGTGGTGTAGCAGGCTGAGGTAGAGCTCGAGCTCGAGCTGGAAGCTGAGCAACAACTGGCTGGCTCCCCCCAGTGACAGAACCAGGCGACACCACAGAGTGCTAGAACTTCCAGGCCTTATAACCCTATGGATACCCTACTTGTCATAATGGGAACCCAAAGGCGAGCGCTGGTCCTTCTGGAGATGAACATAAGCAGTACTTGCGGCCATGCCACAGCTCATAAGGTGTAGCATCATCCAGCGCAGCAGTAGGACCTCTGTTCCACACATGGACAAGACATCATAGTCCGAGGAAATGTCAGTCAGCAAACCAAGGTGTCCAGGACCTAGATTGGTTGTTACTTCAGTCCTTGGTGCTGTGCAGGAGTGCGACTACCGGAATTTTCACAGGCCTGCCACCTTTTCGGGGACTCAGCTTCATGACGAAGCTTTGCTGCATGATTCCATTGTTGCAAATGGGAATCCTGCAGTGTGTATATAGTATGCTTGAATGAATTCATCACCTAGCAGTATACACCACTGAGTATGAAAAAGCTCAAGGATGGCAAGTTGAACCAGCTTATTCAGATCTACATTTCTAGGAACGTGAGTACGACAAGAGGAAGTTGATCCTCGAGAAGGGCGAAAGGGCCTAGCTCTTCCTCGACCAGAGCGAGCGGATCTATAGGAGGAGTGAGAGGAAGCTGAGGAGGAGGAGGATGCGGAAGGGGAGGGTTGTGGGGCGCGACATTTGAGAGGGCAAATCCCTTGAGAGTGTCCTGGCGCGACTTTGAGACAAACAGGACAGGTATAATGCGGGCAATCGACACGAATGTGGCTGAGGCATTTGCCAAGTGAAGCATGCTTTTGGGTATAGTCTGTGGGTACGATCCACAGGGAGGTCGAGTTCTCTGGCAAGTCGTGCTTCCGCTGAATTCATAGCTGCGTCCTCTGCTCTGGTCAAAGGAAGGGAGGATGCGGATGGGGTTGAGGCAATAGAATGAAGAGGGGAATGATAGGCGGGATCCATATGTTCAATGTGTTCCTCGTCATTTCTATGTATCGAAACCAAATCATGGACGGCTTCAATCTTGTTGATCTCTGCTTGGATTTCCTCAGGTCCGAAAGGGGGAGATGGGGAGCGGGAGGGGGCAGGGAGCATGGGAAGGTGTATCCCCATGGAGATTGGAAGAATTGCCTGGGGGCCAACTGCCTCGATCTCAGTGGGGATGCGAACATAGAGAAGGGGACGAGGGAGGCCTGGGGGGGAAGAAGGAGTTGAGGGGATAGTAAGTGGTGTGGAGTAGATAGTCATCTCAGCCAGAAAGCGATCGATATCAGTGACGAATTCCGTCATCCCGAGCTGATGCATAGCCAAGAGGAGGTGTTCGTCCACAGCTTTTTGGGTGGTGCAGATTTGGGAGGAGAGGAAAGCCTGAGCGGTGTTTGAGTCAGATGAATTTCTCAGGTTAGAGGCGATGCCTCCAAGGCAAGAAGAGAGGTGGGCTAATGTGTTGTATAATGAATGGAGGGGGGATTTGACATCTGCATAGGCATAAATGTCCCTGGTGTAGCGGGCATCCTGTAGATAGGTGCGAAGCCATCGCAAATCCTCAGGTGAGGCGTCGTCAGTCCTGAGTTTGCTGGCATAGAGGGGGACGTCAACAGTAGCAGGCAGCATTGTAATAATAAACCTTCATTTTCCCTACAGCTGTAGTACAAAAGTGGAACTTCGATTGTGACACATTTTGAACCTTCAGCATGTCGTGGTCACACAGCCATGCTCCGATGAGCCAGTGAACGTTCAGATTCAGCATAGCCACTGCCCGCTGTTTTTTTTTTGTCGCTTGCTGGCACCGATCCAAATTTGTGTTCCTGGTATGTTTTTACAAGTCTCCTAAATCCAAAATCAGTTTCCCACGCATCTTCATTTTTATTTCGAATCCACAACACTCATATCTCATGTTAACCATTCTAAAATATGTTTGTGTACTGTACCATATTAAGTACTATGTAATCTAGACCTCCGCAGCTTCTGACTCATTCCTCGCTGCGGATGACTCTTCCCTTCCTCGTGATTCTACCGCCTTCCATCTCGTAGTACTTAAGGACCTTCCTCTTCGTTTGTATTCTCCTAAGCTAGAGCTACTTGAAATCTAACTCAGAGTTCTCAGCCACCTCTTCTTAGTCTTCTTGTGACGTGACTCTTTGTGAGTTCCTTCTCGAAGAACTACTCCGAGTCGGTCTTTCGACTTCGCCAGGCGTTACGCTTGCTCGGTCTATACTTCATCTTAGCCCTCGCCTTCAAGTCTACAACCGACCCTACCGGGGCCAGCTGTAATAGACGGCGAGTGCCCGAATGATGAGTACTATCACCAGGAGCGGTGAGACTGCTAGAGGGAGTGGATGAGCGAGGTATGATGTGTCTACAAACTGGAAGGACCACGGCTGGAAGTCAGGGGACTAACTTGAAGCTGAAAGTCGAACCGAGTCAGGACTTTATACTACCCGGAGCAGGAGACCCTTTGACATCAACATTGTGAGGGATAAACATCAGGAACAATCGGATGGTATGAAATGTACTCAGTGGCGAGATACACGGTGTGTTGTATTACATAGACGTATCCGACAACCAATAATAAATTACTCGCGTGATACAACATCTACACATTACATGGAGGAAGTCAAAAATCGTACATAGAAACTCGAGCTAACGATGAATAAATTAAACAAGTGAGCTGAAGCAGTTACATTGGCAACCCGGTTCTCATGGCAAAAACGTGCAGTACTTACTTTTGCGGGATCCGAAAACGTAAACTCACTGGCGAGGCTTTCCCTTCCTTTTCCTTGGGTGTTTCTTACTGACGCCAGTGGTTGTGATCTGGGAAATACTTCATCAGGAAAACCTTCCCCTGGGTAATTTAACATAATTGCCGTATTTCTTCCTAATTTGGAATAATTTGGAATAATGTTACAAATCACTCATATTATCAGGAATTATTAGGATTCAGAAACAGGTTGTTGAGAATTACTCAAATTATCAGGAATTATCAGCATTTGAAAACAGGTCAAATTATTATACAGAATTATACATATATTTCCTTGCATTTTCAACTAGGGAAAAAATATGTGAAGTGTACACAAGAGTGTACTCAAAAAAGTGTACCAAAAGGTGTACCAAGTGTAAGAAGTGGACAAAAAAGCAAAAAAGGGTAGGACAAAGTAAACCAAGTGTACAAGAAAGTGTACTCAAAAAAAAAAAAAAGTGTACCAAAAAGTGTACCAAGTGTATGCCAAGTGTACCAAAAAAAAGCGAAAAAGTGTAGGGCAAAGTGTACCAAGTGTACAAAAAAGTGTACTCAGAAAAGTGTACCAAAAGGTGTACCAAGTGTACCACAGAAGTGTACAAAAAAGCGAAAAAGTGTAGGACAAAGTGTACTAAGTGGACAGAAAAGTGTACAAAAGAAAGTGTACAAAAAAGTGTAGGACAAAGTGTAGCAAGTGTACAAAAAAGCGAAAAAGTGTAGGACAAAAGTGTAGTCACAAGTGTCACAAGTGTAGCAAACATATGTGGCAAAGACTTAGAGAGTTTTGAAGTATAA